>JAMKQA010037014.1:0-21853 GCA_024699735.1 Posidonia australis | reverse complement strand
ACACACCCCACACATCATGCACCTAATAGCATAAGGCACTAGCATGGCATGGCATATCGCCCTTGGGAGTATAGCAAGCGGCTGAAAAGCCAACATTTTATAGGTGAAATCAAGGAAGACCGATTTTATCGGGCGTACGAGGGTGCCTAACACCTTCCTCGTACGTAACAAGGATCCTTACCCGCATTCTGGTTTTATTTCGTAGACTTGTCCTTTTCTTTTATTATTTTTGCATGATTTTTCATGTTATGGTTTTCCTTGTCTTCCATAATAGATTAGGTGGCGACTCCTTTTGTTTTGCTTTTTTTTTTTCGACGTGATTTTGCCGACCGATTTCGCATTCTTTTGCGGAATCTCCTCGCCAACATGGTTACACTAGGTATATGGTTAGAGGAGGATGTAGATGAACCCTGGGACAACCAACAGGATGAGGAAGAAGATGACCCCGAACTAACTAGAAAGATCATTACAAAGTTCGAAGAGGAAAATATTGTCTTCCAAGATGTAGAATTGCCCATGCCCGAGGAGCGATCGTGCCCACTGATCATCAATGCGCACATCAACGACTGTTTGCTCCAACAACTATTTGCACCATGGGATACTCGTTGACACTGGCACCAACAAAAGCATCTATTCCTTGTCCACCCTAAAGTCCTTGGACATTGAAGAAACGAGGATTACCGAACATCGCTTCCCCTACATAGCTTACGACAATAGTTGAAAGGAAAGAATCGGGAAAATTCAGCTAGACGTCACTATAAGTCCCCTCACTGGCAACACCACGGCTATAGTAATGGAACATGATCTAGTCGAACCATTAATCTTAGGGCGATCTTGGCTTGCAAAAATTGGCATTGTTGCCTCCCCTATACATCAACTTCTTAAATTCAAACATCAAGGGGAAGTAATCATTGTTAGGGCCTATAATTGGATAGATTCTGGGATAGCATGGGAACCCACTACACCAAAACTAGGCGAAGAAAGACCCCCACTAGAGCTATATGATGAAGAACCTCTAGAGGAATGGTACGACTCAGGCCCCTGGTGAGAGGAAGGGCTAGATTCTCAAATGTTCCAAGACATGATGGGGGAAAAACTATGTAGCCCATGTATGATGAATATGCTAAATCGAATTGGTACTACCTAGAGGCTGCAATCAACTTACTCTGCTGCCATCCCCAAGTAGCCTGTGCTAGAGAAGAGCCTCCACCAAAGTCAACTGACCCTATAGAGAAAGAGGAGCCTGCCAGGGGCATCACTGAATACATCAGCTTAGAAGGAACCTGAGGAAACATCAGCAGTCATAATAGAAGCATGAGGGAATCCTCACAGAGAAATCAAGCTACCAAAGGCATGTTAGAGGAGCCAAGTCAAGATTAGTCCAACTGTGACCCTGACAAGGCAAAGACTGGGTGCAAACCAAAGGAAAAACACGAAAATGCACCACCAATACCTAAAGCTTCAACGTCAAGGGCAAGCTCCTACATCCACCCCATAAGTAAACCCCTACGTTTGGGGAGGGAAATAAGAGACTTGACCGAGCCCAACTAAGGGCAAGGTTGTTTTATCTTCCAAAAACTTGTAAATATGACATTAATTTTCTTTCTTTGCTAAACATTTTTCTTTTATTTGTCTTTGTTATTCTACATGCTAGACTAGGTTGAAATAGTAATAAAGAAAATAATAATAAAGATGATTGATGAGTGTGGGTCACACCTGACACCTTAGAATGCCTAATATTATCCAGGGTTTTCCTTATGTAGAGGATGTAACACTAAGGGAAGGCCCACTCAGTCGGGTTGGATGACCTAAAGATCTCTTCAGATCCATGGTGGTTACATGTATTCTAGAAGTACACCCTTAATCAACATGCTGAGCCTAAGGGGAACTCAAGACCTAGTACTAGCAAAGGAAGAAAACTATCTCCTACATAGAAAGGAAGCTGAGTAGCTAGATTAAACTTAACCTTGTTCTATCCTCTCATACACTACATGGGGAAGTAAGAGCAAAGCAGGCTCGAAGCTTAGGCATATTATAATAGCCGCTAGCCTAATGCAACATGTGTGGCATTCTAGCATAAGTCCGAGAAGGCAGTGATGGGTGAGCACACCAAAATAAGACCAAAACAATTTAGAAAAGCGCCTAAAAGAGGGGAGAGCATGAATTATCAAGTATGCCGTCATAGCATAAGTCCGAGAAGGTAGTGATGGGCAGGTACTCAAAATGAGGTGAGAAAACAAATGAATAGGTGTGCTGTCATAGCATAAGTCCAAGAAGGTAGTGATGGAAAGGCCCTTACCGAAAAGTAACAAGAGAGGGGAACCCCAAAAGAAAAGGGAAAAAAGGAAAGAAAAGAAAAGCCAAAAACCCCTGGGCAAGCTATAGGCGCATAGGGCCAACCACTGGCAGGCTGCACTAGACCTATCACCAACATCGAGAGTCTGCTAAACCTCGAGTCTGCTAAGCCTCAAGTCTCCCCCAACTCTTCCACCCATAGGCAAGGGATAGAAAACCTTAGAAGCTCAAAGACTGAGTAAATAAGGGAGGTAATAATCAACTAAGGCTAGCGTGAAGTCTCGAGTTCCCAAAGGGTCAAGGCATGATAAAAGGGACCACTCTCGGATCTTGGATAACACAAGACTATGATACTAGATGTGTGACTGTGATACTAGGTGCATGAGAGGGAGGCTATGAACATACACTCATCAATCAATCAAAAAAAAAATCTAAAAAAATAAAAAATCTAGAAATCCAAAAAATAAGAAAAATCCAAAAAAAAAGTCCAAAAATCCAAAAATACTGAAAATCCAAAAAAAATAGAAAATCCAAAAATCCAAAAAAAAAAATCAAAAAACCAAAAAAACCTCAAAACAAATAATAAGTAGTGCCATACACCTTACGTACAAGCGAAAACCAAAGTAAGGAAATTGGAGTTGGTCTGGCTGGTGACGCAACAATCGACCCACCAAGTTCTGGAGTTAAGTGTCCTATCCAAGCATGCCCTCACGGCTTGGGTGCATTTTTCTCCACAAAGACATTACCTTGCGATGATCTTAGAGCATTCGCAGATGACTCACAATCGGCGTCCACTGGGCTCCGATTTATCATCTCAACTGAGGCCTAGATTGATTCCCTCCACCTAATCTTAAGCATGGGGAGTAAAGGATAACACTGCAGTATCTTTCCTAGCCAACTCTTCTGAGGAAGGGAAAGGTACACCCTTTGATTACTAACATGCTATTAAGTGTGCAGATACCACTAGGTGTTAGTACATCAAGTCCCACCATGACGCTACATCAAGTCCCACCGTGTGCATCACATTTATTCCACCATGAGGCACCATCAAGTCCCACCGTGCGCATTAAAGTTTCAACTGTGCATCGTATCAAGTAACAAGCTTCTACCTTTGGAGTCCTGACTGTGCACACAGACACAGCTTTGACCAAGAGGCAAAACCTCGATTTGGCAAAGGAACGGTTTACTCCCTCACCCGATTCTTTATTCATAGAACTCCTTTACTTGCTAAATCGAATTGTGGGATGACTGTCCTTTCCTAAGAGTACTGGTCACAATTGAGGTTGGAAAACACTTGACCACAATAAATTATATTTAAAACGAGATATGATATTAATTATGAATTTTTAAATGCTAGAATTATCTATAATTTAAAAAGATAATTTGAACATGTGCTTAATTTCCAAATATCTATATAGTTACGAGATTGGAGTTTGTTATAGATATATTTAACATAGTTAATGTAATTATTGGGGATTTTATCTTTCAAATTTGAATTAGATTTTGAATTTGGATATAAAATTTGATTTTGAATTCAAATATCTTCTAGAATATTCTAGTGATTTCAAGAGGGTTTGAAAATATCAAGACGAGTTGTTTACAGTTACTAGATATTTGTTGAATCGGTTTTAGATGTTTATTTTAAACGTGGAGATATTTAAAACTCGACGACACTATGAACGATGACTAGGCCCAAAGAGATATTTTTGTCTATTTTTTTGCACTAAAAAATAAATATCCTGGTTTGTCACCTGTCACTGTGCTGACACATCTGGATATGTTCCCTACTACATGGATGACGAGCTCAAAATATCCCGTTTTTGAATTGCTTCTAAAAGCTTCTAAAATACATTCTAACAAGATTTTTCATGTCCTGGCCCCTATAAATAGACCCTCAGACCTTGAGTTCTAGGGAGGCTTTCCAATTTTAGAGAGAGGTTGCCCAAAGTGATCAATTCCTAGTGAAGCCCTATCAAAATCATCCTAGATCAATAGAGATCCTTTCAATCTAAGCCTATGCACACCTCCAAAGCTCCACCCATAGCCTCCACTTCCTCATCCACTCCACAAAGTACGAGGGTGAAGGGAGTATCTTCTGATTCTTGCATTTTTTTTATTATTACATAAATCCATTTCATGACATAGATTAGCCCATGGCATATGCAAGCGGGGACAACCCTTGGTTAGTATTTAATGCATTTAGTTATGTTTCACATTGTTTATTTTGATTCTACTTTCTACCCCTTGATCTAATCCAGATCTAATCCAGTCGTCGATTGGTGAGCTAGTGAACCCATAACTACAAACCTCCTCATCATCATGAGATCCATCATCCACAAAGCATCACAGACGAATCACGACATCACATCTTACTTATCTACATTAGGTATGTACGTGCATAGTGGCCACTCAAGTGCATGCACAACAACACGTCACTCACCCACTGCGACATCTAGGCCTGATTATCCATTTTTAATTGTAAACCATGTAATTAATTGTAATGTTGTATAAATGGTTTATTAATGGATAATCTGTTGTTCCTTGGATGTGTGAGCTTGTGGTTGGCTTGCTGTACTCTTGGTTGTGATTTGGGACCGATGTGAGGTCCGGTCTGGGGATGCACAGTCGCCTCGGTTTGCATGCTCGTCTTTTCTTCCTTTTCTTTCCTTCTTTTTCTCCTTTCTTTTTCCTTCTCTCTCTTACGAGCTACACCTACCACCCTCCCCCGTCTTCTTCTTCCTCTTCTTTCTCACACCCGTGTCACTAGCGACACAGGCCCATGCCTCGCCGTCGCTTCCTATGCGATGGCCGGCCGGCGCAATGTGGGAGGAGGAGAGGATAAAGACAGGGAGGCAGGAGTGGGTAGGGGAGGAAACGGCGAGAAAGGAAAGGAGGAGGAGAGAACAAGGCACGCGCGAGTTGGGAGAGAGGAAGGTCAATGTGTGGGTGCGTCCACTAGAGACCGAGGATCGCTAGAGCTTTGCGGAGGCTACACTAGGGTGTGGTGGAGATCGTCGGAGTTGTGGGGCCGCCGAAGAGGTACGCGACCCCTCCTTCCTTCCGTCCCTTGTTTCTTTGAAATAATGAGAAAATGCATGTAAAATCGTAGAAAAATAGAGAAATTGATGAGAATGAGTTTAAATGCATGAAAACATAAATATCATGCAGTTAGGATGAAAATTTTGTAGGATTAAACGAGATTTGGGATGTAAGCTACAGTAGGTTAAACTGAGCTCCTCCCCTTTGTGATTTTCATGTGAATCACATAGTTATTGGATTGATGAATGGATTGAAGGGTTTTGAAGTAGACTCAAGGGGTCTACACCCCATGATTTATTGGCATTTTTTGATGTTTGTTTGGGAGGTCCGATCGAGCCTCCCACATCTGTCAATTTCGTCGACCGAAACAGGGGTGTGCCCAATCTGCAGGGAATTCGGTATGCCGAACTCATTCGGTATGCCAAAATCCAAACAGATTAAGCTAGGATCCCTAGTTTCGGTAGACAGAAATCTTCCGGTCAACCGAAACATGGGGTTTCGCTATACTGAAGGAATTCCGTATACCGAATCAGTGATTTTCAGTATACCGAATTCCAATTCGGTCTACCGTTTTCATTCCCTGGCCTATGTGAATAAATAGGCACGAATATTGGAAATAAAAGGTTCTAAATGAACAATGAACATGTGTTAGTGGGGTTTTCCCATTGTAAATGACATGGAGGAATGTGGAACCCAAATAAGTGGATTTGGGCATGGTTTTGGGGTTTTAGACCCTATAAATGAATAAAATGGTTGATTGTGTGTGGTTTTGGGCATGAGTCCTAAATTATGATTTTTTTTAAAGCATGATTTTTCATGAATTGAATTGGGACCCCTCAAGAAGGTCAAGTATTGCATGGAAAATAGATTCCTACAATGAAAAAGAATGAAATGGAAATGGTTTTGAAAAGAAAAGCTTAAAGAGTTTTGAAAATGAAACATTAATAATGTGTTAAGAAACCATGGGGATTGGTGTCGACAACGTGGTGGGAGTATGAGGCTCCAATGAAACCAGTTGCAAGACACGACTGTGGTTGCTGAGCTTGAGACGATGTAGTTGAGCCTAGTCTGTTGTACCTAGTTGTTCGAGTCACAGGACTCGTGACAGTGTAGGCTGAGCCTAGGTTGTTGTACCTAGTTGTTCGGGTCATCGACGGTGTAGGCTGAGCCTGGGTCGTTGTACCTAGTTGTTCAGGTCACCGATGGGGCATCAGACAAAGACGTATCCCCGTGCATATATGAAAAAAAAGATTGAGGCCAATTGGCCGGGGCGGTGGCATCTCGCACGGGGAATTTCACCACGGTAGTGCAGGGAGGTAGGGGAAATGATGTCCTCGCCTACTGCTTGTGTGCCTCGTTACCCCAGATCAAGGTAACAATAGTAACAAAAAGTGAAAATGAATAAGAAAAGAATGCAATTTCAAGAAATGAAAAGAAATGTAGTTTGTCTGGGAATCAACTTATGAAAGGTCCTAAAATCCTAGAATAAAAATGAGAATTGTGTTTTTACTAGTTACCAGCCAGTATGTATGACTTTGGTTTTAAGTAGAAAGGCATTGCGTTTTAGGCTAGATCTAGTCAGAAATATGAGTTTTGAAAGTGATTTTGGTTTTGGGAAGAAATCCCAAATATTGAGAAGGGTATGTTTTGGAAAATGATTTCCAAATGTTTTCAAAAGAAAATGCAATTGTGTGTTTCTAAAAGGGAATATGATTTGGAATAAATTTCCAAATGTTTTGAAAAGAAAAGAAAGATGGGTTTTGAAAAGAGTATGGACTTGGGATCAAATTCCCAAGTGATTTCAACAAAATGAAAAAGGAATGATGTTTTAAAAGGAAAAGAGGATTTTTAAAAGAAAACCAAGCCTTGAAAATTAAAAAGCTGAATTTTAATGGTTTTACAGAGATTTTTGTGGTTTTGCGTATTTGGGGCACGTACTGGGTGACTTAAATGTCACTCACATGTGCTTGTTTATTTTTCAGGTGCAGTCAAGTTCCGATGCCGGAGTCGGAGCTTCTAGCCCCACATCGTTTCCTAAAGGTGAGTCTTAGTTACAGTAATTTAATTTTACTGTAATTAGTGTAATTTTGCTTATGATACTATGATTTAGGTAATGTGCCTGGGTTCAGGGCGTTACACCCACCGATCAGCACACAGCACAGGGCCAACTACCACACTTCACCTGCACACCCACACAGACACAGAGATAGGAGCACAGTGCCACATACACAAGGACAGGGCACACAACAAGCCAAACCATAAGGCCAAAGTACAAAACCACAGAATTACTGAAATGGCCATGCACTAGTAACACCCATCCATAATAAAATTATTAAAAATGTATATTTACAATTAAATGAATTTCCAGGTGTTACACTAAGTAAGTTTCGGCATAGTAAACAATGTCAGAAAAGCGATAAATAACATAAATAGATGCAACTGACTCAAATCGAGGGGTGGTTCCCTACATGTAGATGCTATAGGCCTATCTAAGGAAATGATTTAATGTAAAAAAATATATGGGAATAGATACTCCATTCACCCTCGTGCTACGTGACGTGGGGATAAGGAAGTGCAATTACGAACAGAGCTCTGGAGGCACATTTATCTTTGGATTGGCATGACCTCTTTGAATCTCGACATTCTCATGGAATTGGATAGAGTTTTGGCTGGAGATTTTTCAAGTTATGGCTCTCTTAGGACCCTCACAAATGTTTTGGCTAGACATTCCCTATGGCCTTAGATCTTTCTCTTTTCCACTCACAAATGCCCCCTTCTCTTTCTCTGAGAAGCCTCATATCTCTCACTTTCCTCTCACAAATCCTCTCTTTTCTCTCTCTAAAAAGCCTCAAATCTCTCTCTTTTCCTATCACAAATCCCCTTTTTTCTCTCTCTAAAAAGTCTCCCCTAAAGCTCTAAAACTAGGGGGCATTTATGGAGAACTTGGGCGTCAAGTCTCAATGGAGGACTAATGGAAATATCTAGATATTAATAGAATATCCAAGTTTTAATTTTTAAAATTAAAAAACAAAGATTTTAACTAGTTGCCTATGGTAACAACAATAAGTTCTCGTCGTTGATGTAGGAGGCGACGAGAAGGATATTTTATTTTTTGTTCGGCATGGAAAAACAATCAAACAACAATAAATAAATCCACATCAGCAAGTCACTAGTACAACATGCATCGACCAATCAAAAATAAATATATTTAAAATTAAAATCATGAAATATCCTATCACGGATCTAGTAACTATTTACGACTAAGACTCCACTGTTAAGATTTTTCCATAACGAAGAAATATCTAGAAGATAATTTAAGTTTAATCAATGCTTACTAATTAAGTAAACTAAATTTAGAAATAATATCTTCTAAAATTTGTTGATAAAGGCAACTAATTTTATTGATATTTTTTACTTCGTCATAATCTATAACCACTTGGATATTTCGCATTATTTGCACATATTGAAATTATTTTTGAATTAGATGTGGTTATAATATTTAAAAATGTGATAACCAATATAAAATCTTGTTTTTAATCCACATAAAAATATATCATTTTAAACCTAACATCATCCATCTTTCTAGAACTTTCTAGAATTTTCCTAAATTATCTACTATTTTTAAAGGTTTATATAGTATATCATATACATTTAGGTGCTAGGAAAATCTTATAAATAATAATAATAATGGGAAAAACATGACAATATTTTATAAAAGTCCCATATACTACGTTAGTGCTCAGGGCGACAAAGTATGATGAGAGATGTGTCGCCTATCCGTAGGCAACAAGATCAGTCATCGTGATGATTAGCGACAAGATCTGTCGTCGCTCATAAAGGTGATTGTCATTTGCAATTTTTCTCCTATCTTTTACCTTAATCCAAAGAGATGCATTGAAAGTCCAAAAAAACTTCAAAAATTCCATAAAATGATAAAAACATTTATTTTAACATTAAAATACTCAAATCTACCACTAATTTGAGTAGAGTAGGAGTGTTAGCTCTGCCACAGCTAACAAGCTCACACCAAATAAAAATGTCCTAGGTACTCAAGCTTATCACTAGTTTGAGTGTATTAACTTGATCACAGCAAATGACCCTAAATCAAGTAATGTTTTTAGGTAAATCATGGAAAATCTAGAAAACATGGTAAAAGTCCTTAGTTGTGTGACTTAAGGTGCCTCAAAGTTTCCTATCTTCAATTAACTCTTAGAAATGTAAAAATAGGATATCTACATATTACATTGATAGTTGTACTGTAATTCTTTTGGTAAGTATTAATTCTATTATTTGATATCATAGATTTGACTCATTGCACTATTATATAGTGGGGTCATAGTGTTGTTACATACTAGTGTCATTAGGCTATCATAGTGGTGTCTGTGTACTATGAGGCTTCTCCTCTTATAATAAAAGAAATAACGGTGTCATAGTGATGTCTTGGCGGTGTTATAATGTTGTTTGTGTGCTGTTAGGTTTCTCCTATTAGTTTCATAGTGAAGTCATAATGGTGTCATTGGCTTGTAATCTATCGTATTAATCATTTTTATTTCTCCTATGTTATGTCATAGCATTGGTTCTTTGAGTACTTTAATATCGGCACAGCCGATACGTCCAAAACTCTACCTGCCTTAATCATTGGGGTCATGAGAGGGATTTGTCGAATCTCTTCACCTAGTCAAAGTGGACATTGTCCGACTAATCTATGATCACTATGAGTAAAACATGTAAATCATTTAAGCAATTTATTTATGTGCAAAGTGCTTATGTAAAATGTTTTCTTTTTTTGTACGTAGGTAAGATTCCTTGAGATCACACCCACTGGTGAAGAGAAGGAACGGTATGTGTTACCTGATGTTGTGGATCTACTTGAAGAAAATGATTGGTCTTCTTCTAATGAGGCACCAGGACCATCAAAAGGTGATGGTGAACATCCTGAGAGCAATACCAAAAACAACATGGAAACAATGCTAAAGTGTTAGACCATGTCGACCCTCTCACTTAGTAGGCCTAGGCAACAAAGCAAAACGAGAAACAACAAGCTATGTTTGAGGCCCAACTTAAGAAGAAGGATGGCATGATAGCTCATCTTAAAGTCGAGGTGAGGGCTCTCATGCTAGATAAAGCCACTTTGATGGAAGAGATAAAGGTCCTAAGGGCTTCCAGCACCAGGATTTTGAAAAAGAGTCAAGGCCTTGAAATTCAAGTTGAAGAACCCAACCACTAGCACCAAGACACAATGTCTGAAATGATAATCCCTAAGAAGCAACCCCTGCAACCTCAGCAATGCATGTGTAGCAACCCTAGTATAGCAGGAGAAACAACCCAAGCAACACCAGCAGTGCAAGAGTAACAACCCTAAGCAACCTTTGTAGAGTAGACAACCCCTAAGAAGCCACTAAGTAGGAAGAAGCGAATGGCAACGAAGAGACCCTAGGAAGGACAACGACAATGATAGGACAACACAATGAAGGCAAAACAAGTATGAATTTCTTTGTATTGTACAAATCCATAATGTACAATTCCTATCATTACTCTATTATAATGTTGTCAATATTGTTTCATGGAGTAGTCTGAGCGAAGGCAATGATTCTCCCCAACTAGAGATCTCACCCTTCCTAAACGTATAATAAAATTCAAAGGATTAGATGGAATGGTATTTTATGGCATAAATAACAATGAGAGGCAAGTATTAAAGCTACTGATCAATCCCAAGTATCCCAATAAAGCTATTATGGTACAATGAACCAAATTCTCTAAAGAGATCACACTTCAAGGACACTCTTAGGCATGGTACTTACATCAATTTGGATGTAAAAACTCACCATAATCTCATCAACATAATTTTTTTCCTCGTGTAATTGTAGTTAACATAGTATTTCTTTTGTCCCTCGAGTTATGGACTGCTTCATTCAGCTCCTAGAAAAGGAGAGGGACTTTGATCATGACTTGTAATCAACAAGCTTCAGGAACCAATGATTGTGCAGCATAGGTTTTGCATTGGATGGATTGTCTACATAATGGAATAGGAATATAAAATGAAGATCCTAGGTAGATGCATGCATCACGAGCAACAATACTACTTAGATTCCTTAGAGACTCATGTGCACTACCAAAAAATTTTACTTAATGCATCGGCAGTACGTTGACAATAGTTTAATAGTATTTAATGGACAATAGTTGACAACAATTTGATAGTATTTTACTTAATCCTTTGATAGCAGTTTGATGCAATTGTGACAGTAGTTTGATAGTACTTTACTTCAAACTTTGATAATGATGTGTAACACCTTCAAATTCATTTATAGGTGTAATTTTCATTTACAGGTGTAATAATTCAGATTTAATGAATTTTAAATATGGATTGGTGTTACTAGCATGTGGTCCTTATTTTGTGGTCTTTTCGTGTGGTGGTTAGGTCATATTTGTAGTTTTGGGCCGCTGGGCTAATTGGACTCGTGGGTTAGTACTGCAGGCCAACCACGTAGGTCATCACAACTGATAAATGCCATGGCCTGGTACCATTGATTTTCAGGCCTATTTGCCTGTGGTGGCCCAGTTGTGGTCATGCAATTGGTTGAGTAGTTGCAACAGTGGTGGAGTAGTTGGCCTCATAAGTGGAATGGTTTCCCTTGTGGAATGGTTGAATGGAGAGGTTGTCAATCATGCATGCAAGAGGTTATAAAAGGAGCACAAGACGTCTCCGGTAAGCCAACCTCCACTGTGTTCCTCCATAAGCCACGAGCCCTCTCTTCCTCATGAAGCCAATTCCCATCTTCTTCCTATTCTTCTACATCCTCTCCTCTCATTTTCCTCTTCCTATCCTCCTCCTGACCTATAGACGAGAGTGAAAGAGAGAGATACTGACAGTGGGAGAGAGAAAGGTGACTATTGGAG
Source organism: Posidonia australis (assembly GCA_024699735.1). Classification (NCBI taxonomy): domain Eukaryota; kingdom Viridiplantae; phylum Streptophyta; class Magnoliopsida; order Alismatales; family Posidoniaceae; genus Posidonia; species Posidonia australis. The sequence goes on along the minus strand of JAMKQA010037014.1, from coordinate 9,622 downwards.
GTGTTCCCTACCTGTGTCGAGGAGTGCCTAGCTTTGGGACATTGCTGTGAGGTCGTGAGTGGTGACAGAGCTCATAGGGTGATCGGTGGCAACTGTGATGATCGTCGAAGGTAGTGCATGGCAGGTATTTTAAAGTGCACACTCCACAGCTCCACTCTATTTCCTACGCATTCCTTGTGTGATTTTGAGCATGATGGAAGAGATTTCATGATTTTTGGTTGAGAAAGTCAATTTTAATCTCAAATTTTAGAAATTGTTGATACTATTCATTAATGGCATTTTTCAGTGAGTTCTCGAGTTATATTGCCTGGAATTTGATAATTTTAGTACTGTTGGATTGCTCATCTTATTTCCTACATTTTGGTATGTTGTTTACCTAGTTTGGTGCCCTATAGTGGAAAACAGAGATTTGAGTTGTTTTGGGTGCCAACAAAGCTTGAGTTTCCTGAGCTTTGGAAATTTCAGGGTCACCCATACGTAGACCTCGTGGACTAGTTCCACGGGCACCATGCGTGGGTCAGTCCTATGTTTTGGGGGCTAAGTTCAGACCCTCGGATCTAATGATTTGATGATTCAAGTTTTGGTATTTTGTTTTCTAAACATCCTAGTGAGTTATAAATGACTTGAAAATGATTTTAAATAAAAACATGATAGTGATTTGAAAAGGATTTCTGTGGTTTTTTGGTTTAGTGGACCAAGAGACCAAAGTGTCGTGTCGTCTAGCCCAAAAGATGTGACGACATTCTCGAGCGATCGAGAACATCACCTAGGTTGAGGTCAGAGACCAAGAGGCCATAGTCAACTATCTGTCGAATCCTAGAAGTATGAAACTCCTAGATTATCATTCACTAAGCCGAGGCTGAGGCTCACAAGTCGAGGTGTTGTTCAGACCCAAAGGTATGAGACTCTGGTTACTTCGAGTGTTGAGACCCAAGATACCATTCGTACCTAGTGGTATCGTGGCAGGGGACTTGGGAGGTATGAGACTCTTGTGTAGCTAGGCGTGATACCCTGGTTGCTACAAGTACCAAGTTGTTAGTGGGTGCTAGTAGAGCCTAGGTGTAGGGTTCGAGCACTAAGTAGGACGCTGAGAGGACATACCCTATGATTTGTCATTTAGGTAGAAGGATAACTCTCCTAGGTGTAGGGAGAGAAAGGTTTCCAGATGTGAGGTTAACCTTTCAAGGGTCCTACAGGTGGTGGAACACTAGGACGGGTAGACTCTTCCACAAGGTGATTGTCCATGATAGTGCAAATTTTGAAGTGGCCCTCAATGGTCTACTTGTGGCCAGAGTTGGTTGCTTGGTGCCAAGCAACTTGACTCATTGTGTGGTTTTGGTTTTCCTAAGAGGTTTACCACAAGTTTTGGCCAGTAGGGCTCGATTCTGCTATATGGATGGTTTCCTGATAATTTTGGGAAGAATGCAAATAGTTTTGAAATTTGTTCTAGAGTCCAATAAGATTTTATATAGTTGGTGTGACCATGCCGGTGGAGGGGAAACCGTGCTCCCACACGATTAGGACCGCATGGGAGTCAGTAGGACCATGGCGAATCCGACAATTTCGAGGACGAGAAAAACGACTCGAAAACACCAGAAAGCGATATGAAGGTAAAACATGGAGTCGCCACCTAGTCTATTCAAAACAGGAAGATGAGGAAAATCGTATCGGAAAACCAAAAAACTTGAAATTGAAAGAGAATAATAGATGACTCATGCCAAAAGGATTCGACACACAGATCATTGCGAACCAAAGAAAGGGTAAGGAATCCTATTACGTGTGGGGAAGGTGTTAGGCACCCCCATACACCCGACGAATCAGTCTTTCTCGGAATCACGCTCGCGTGCATGGAAATGTGGGCACTTAGATGCTGATTAATAGGATTATATGGATGATGCAAGAGAAATCGACTATACGGCTAAGGAAACAAACCAAACTAAAAAAATTAAGTGCAATCAAAACAGGAAACATAATGCAAAACATAAGGTGGAAACATGGTGGGACCCATGGCTAGGCTGTGCCAGATATCGTCCCTGGATGACACGCACATGAGCGCCGCGCCACTCGTACACGCATTCTGAATGTGCATCCCCAAAGATGTCATGGCCATTTGCCATCATTGCCGTATCCACAACACACAAGTACTACTATTGAAGGGCTATCAAGATGTAGGTGAATAAAACATGCTGGGGTTCATATATGAGCTAAAAATCGAGAAACCATTATATGTAGGAACACTTAAATAAATAAGAAAACAAGAGGTTCAGATGGACCAGAGGGTAAAACAATGTTAGATGAAACACTTATGCAGATGTGGCCTAAGTAGGGGAGGTGAGGCCTTGGCTTGGTCGAGTCTGACCCTGTCCAGGACCAGACTAACCCATGCGTGGTTAGCATGCTATCGGCGCGCTGGTGGAACAAGGGATAGACCTTTGTCCTTCATCACCTCCTCCTATGGCGGTGGAGCGTCGTCGGATGACGAGGGTAGTCCAGGAGCTCAGGTAGACTACCAAGATGAAATGCACATGCAAGAGGAGCATCGGAAAACCATGGGTTCTTCCTCCCATCCTCATCACCGGCATCAATACCGATCCTCCTCCGGCGAGCCTCCACTAGAGTTTTCCGGCTTGGGAGGTTGGCTTAGCCACTCTGAGGAATGATGGGAGAAAAAGGCAGCCATAGGGACGTAGGTCGGAACGTTCAGTGGCCAATGCGGCCTCACGCCGGCATCCAACGACGGTGGGTGAGGTGCAGGATGCGTCAAAATGTAAACAAAACTCAAGGAAACGATACAGGGAAATAGAACTTATACTCCCTAGTTATCCTATAATGAGATAGGGAGGGGATGTTACCTGTTGAGGGTTGATGGTGAGTCGTCGGCATCGATAGGCGGCACTCTGGTGAGGGGCTGGACGACCAACGAGGGGTTGGTGATGGCCTACAGATGGCTCGGGAAGAAGTAGGAGGATGCTGGGAAGCTCGCTCGAAGGGGAAGCAAAGAGGTTGGTTGAAGTTTTTGGGTTGGGTTCCGATTCTCTGGTGAAGCTCTCTCTAGGTTCCTCAAGGCTCTCTCCCTCGCGAAAACTTGGTGTCCTCTCGTTGAAGGAGCTCGAGGGGGTTTTGGTGGTTGCTCCTGACGTGGTAGGTGGCTAATGGTGTGGAGGAGAGGACATGTCAAAGAAAGGTTGCAGGGAGTGGCTAGCCAGAGTTCGCAGGCTTTGTGTGACGGCAAGAGCGGCGTAGGATGATGGTAAAGACAGGGTGTGGGAGAGCTTTGGAGATGTCAGGCACGCCAGGAGACATGTTGTGGTTTTACGCGCAACGCTGCTCGTACGAGGTACGAGGTTGTACGACTAAAGTGACCAGTCAGGCAATGCCTGTCGTGCTGCCCTGGCCCTAACGCTTGCGTGGGCCATGCAATCAGGCCGTGCATGTCATTGGGCCAGAGTGCATAGGTAGGGTTTTAGGTGCTGGGCTTAGTTGGAGTTAAGGATAATTAGAGGGTTTTAGGTTGGTCTAGGTTTATGGGCTCAGTTGGAGAATTGGGATAGGACCAAGTCAGCCATCCAGTTACACTCTCTACCGGATCTGCCTGCCAACATTGTCTAGAAACTGGGGTGTCTACTATTGGTTTTGCCCAATTTTCTTGTAGTTTTTCATAGAGTGTGTGTTGGGTGACTTTCTAATCACTCACGCGTGTTTTCTAGTGTTCTTCAGTTGCAGGTGTAGACGGTTAATGGTGTAGCTCTAGTACATATAGTCAAGGGTCACTAACCATACACTATAGATTCCTAGTAGTCTAAATGTCTTTAGATAGCCTTTAATAATTCTATAAAATTAGGCATATAACTCTTTTAAGTTTTAATTGGCCTATTGGATTTGATGGTAATAGCTGGGGTCGTTACAAATTTGGTATCAGAGCGCAAGTTCACTTGGTGCACTAGCCTATGGTGCCCGGTTGAGGTGACCCTAATAGGATTGCATGTCATGATTGTGTCTGCACCTGTCAGTTTTATCATGATTTATAGATGTTTGTTTGTTGATTATGGAGCAGATATTATATCTTTTCCTGTAGAATGTCTCATCGAGGCCGAAGTAAAAGCAAGGCCCCTGTTGAGAGGCCTAGTTCTCCAAAGGAGAGCGATTGGCAAAGTGTAAAGGCTAAACTACAAAGTCTAGTGCCCATGCAATTAGCAAGGGAGATTCTAGCGGATCATCGGGGGATCCATGGCTACACCAGTTGAGCAAGCTACATGCACCAACATTCAAAAGCAGAGGTTGGCCCAAGGAGAGCGAGGCATGGCTAAAAAGGATCATGAAGATATTGAAAAGCATGACATGCCTAGAGGAGCATCGGGTACATTTAGACACCTATTTGCTAGAAGGTGAGGCAGATCAATGGTTGAGAGCTATGAGACAATTGAAGTTTCTAGATACTATGATGGTTGAGGTCAAGTGGAAGAATTTTGAGGTGACCTTCTATGAAAAGTACTTTCCTAGTCACGTACGGGACAAACTTGACTGAGAATTCCAGAACCTGCAACAAGGCAACATGACCGTGAGTGAATACAAAGCTGCCTTTGCCCATTTGGAACGATTCGTCTAGGCTTTTGACTCCAAGGAGCGATAGGTGAAGAAGCTTTTGAAAGGTATTTAATCAGGGTTGAGATTGAAGGTGATGACATGTTAGTGCCAAATAGTTGTAGACATGGTCGAGGTGGCTTCTTGATTTGAGGACGTATACAAGAAATTTATGGAAGATCGTCCCAAAGGGAAGTCCAAGTCATCCTTTGCTTTGCAGTTCTCGTTCTCGAATATGCCAAGCTCTAGTGGTTCTAGTAGTTCCCGGAAGAGAAGGAAGGAGACAGGTGGTGGTTTTTCTTGCAATCGGCATAGTTTTTCTGGCTCCAATTAGCCAAGCTCCAACAACCCTAGTCAGACCAGTTCTAGTGGTCCAAGAGATAGATATTGGTAGCTGTGTGGCTAAGTGGACCATCTCACAGTGAGTTGTCCACGTACGTAGCAAGCACCAAGATAGGTGATGTGTTACAATTGTGGGAAGCCAAGGCACATTCAAAGGACTTGCCTAGATCCTCCCATGAAAGCAAGGAGCACATCTACAATGACCCCCAAGTTGCTACCGCTCAAACCTAACTACATTTTCATTTTTCTTTTTATCATTTTATTTCAATTAAAATTATACTAATTATACAGCTAGGTCTAAGTACACTCAGCAGAAATAAATAACTGAAATAAACTAAACTACAAACTCACTAGAATCCTTGATGTGTGGTAGCATGACTCCTATGTGCACTAGCTAAAACCAACACCTATCTTGCACCTGCCAAAACAAAATTCAAAAGCACATATGAGTGACCACTCAAAACAATCATTCAACACACACCCCACCTAATAGCTCGACACACCACGCCAAGAAAGCAAGCGTAACTACGCTACAAGTAAACAAATATAGGCATCTCACTTAGATGCCACAACACCACAATAGGGTTAGATGCCACAACACCACAATAGGGCAATCTACTATTGCCTAACAAGCAACAAAACCTCAAAAACCATGCCTTTAAAACCATTCTTTTCTTTTCTCTTTTCAAAACCACATGTACGTTATTTTGAAATCTTTGATGCACACTTAAAATGGCTGCTCATGCCAAGTCTTGTCCAAAACCACATAGGATGATCCCATGCACTCTCTACACAGGCCAAACAACCAGCGGTGCCTAAACGCCTACAATTGCAAATGGTACACCCACAGCAACCACAAAACACAAGCTACAGAACCTCTTCTCTGCACAACACAGTCCCCTCTGGACCCAAGCAGTAACACCAAAGCTATGGAGCCACTACTCCAAAACACAATGACACACAGGTGCAACACTAACGCCACATAGGTGAAACACCATGGTCTTCTCTAGACCAAAACGACCAAACCACTGCTCCACAACACCGCGCCACAATAAATACAACACTACAGCCTCCTCTAGGCTAAAGCCTGATTTCCTAAACTAGGGCTCAATAAAACCACAAGTCAAACAATGTGTTGTACTGCCTAGCGCCAAGTAGACAACATTGGCCACAAGCACTCCACCTAAAAGTTACAATGGTGTCTACACTACCATGAACAACTCCCTTGTGAAGGAGTCTGCTCGTCCCGTAGTCCCACCACCTACATGACCCTTAAAAGCTAACCCCACCTGGGAATGTTGCTCATTCCATGTCACGCCCCACATTTTCCACAATAATTTAAACAAATTAAATTATGGGAAAATTAAAGCCAAACAGTAAATATCTAACTACCAGGAACCTGTGTGTGCGGCTAGGAGACTCTAGACTATATGCACTACGTTAACCCTCTACATGCCTGCACCAGCAAACCAAAAACACGAGGAAAACTGTATGAGTGACAAAAGTCACCCAGTACACACCCCACGAAAACCACGGAAAAAAAACTATAATCAATTTCCCTTTTAAATTCATTTCGCAAACTATTTTCTCAAAACCTCACAAAATAGACCCACACCGGCCAAAACCACAACCAGGGCTCTACTAACCCAAAGCCACAAGTAAAGGCCCTCAATGGTAAAAACCACACACAGTGAGTCGAGAAGCCTAGGGCCAAGCAACCTAACTCTAGCCACACATAGTCCGCTGAGGAACGACCATAGTGTTCTACACTGCCATGGTGACGGCCACCCTGTGCAGGAGCATTCACCATCCCGTGATTCTCCCTCTCTAGAGAACCCTCAAAAGCCAACCCCTCCCTGGGAAGGCTGTCCTGTCTCTTAGGACGCTACTAGCTACAGGGCACGTGTCTCACCCATACTGGCCACCATAGGGTCCATCTCCTCACAGCGTCCTCCACACACGGTGCTTATGAGGGAGTGTCATACCTCCACACCCAATGACACCCGAGCCTCAGTGCTCACAGCGACAACAGGAGTATCAAACCTCCCCATCATGCCACAAGACACCTCAACCTGCGAGCCACAACCCCAGCCTTGAGACGAAAATGAAAAAGTCTCATACCTCCAGGACCCGACGCCCCTTAGCCTTAGGTATCTTGGCCCCTGACCTCAACCAAGGAGTCGCACCTGACCACCCGAGAATGTTGTCACATTCCCTGGTCCCGACGACATAGTCCCACACTGTCTCGGCCCGTACACAGAAAACCAGGAAAATATTTTCCAAAACAGGCCAACTGTTTCCATGAAATCCATTTTCAAAACCATTTTCATATCTTTGAAAACTCTTCCAAAACCTCTGTAAAATGGCGCATCAAGGGTCCTAGGAAACCACCACTGACGGCCCACAATCCCTCTTAATGGGACAAAACATAGCAATCCAAAAAGTTCTTGGAAAACACATTTTATAAACATATTTGGGCCCAGATTCGGCATGCCAAAAAATAGGTCCGGTATGTTGAAAATCCCTGGTTTTAGATCGATCGACCAAATCAAGTCAACGGTCAACACTCAGGCCAAATTCGGTATACCGAAAACTAGTTCGGTCAACCAAAATCTCCTAATTTGGGCAACCGTCCAAAATCAAATGACTGAATTTCAACCAGAGGACCTAATCTGATAGAAAAACAACATACCAAAATGGTTTGGTATGTTGAATTCTGTGAAAAAAAGGAAAACGGCCCAAATCCTACAACCCGAAATCGCCCCAATTGGGAACTCCGATCGGACCTGCTAAACAAACACCAAAAATCTTGCATAAAACATAAGATGTAGACCCTTGAGTCTACTCCAAATCCCAGCAAACAAAACTAAAATCCATTCACCATGCATCAAGATATACAATCGCAAAGGCAGAAAGGTTGCAATGATCCAAAACACACCAACCGCCATACATATCCATAAATGCCACAATAAATTCTCAAAAATTCTAAACCATTAAATTTAGCCTAGATTACATGCATCCTAGGCATTTATACCATTTTACATGATTTCTACACATTAAAATGGGGTTGCATACCTGAAAATGAGCTCCGGTGAACTCCGATCGACTCCAACAAATTCCCACGACCACGCACGCCCGCAGCCACCGCACGACCTCAGGGACACTCCACTCAAGCTCCACGCGCCACACAAGCCTCCACAGTCCTCTGCTATGCTCCCTCTCTCTCTCTCTCTCTCTCTCTCTGTCGACGCGTGAGAAGAAGAAACAGGGGATGCGGGTGGAAGGAGAAAAAGAGGGGAAAGAGGAAGGAGGAGTGGGGAGGAAGGAAAGGAAGGGAAAGGAAGGTGGGGAGGGGAAAGTGCGCGCGTCGAGGAGGAGGGGGAAAAGAAGAAGGAAGAAGCAGAGGACGGCGATGAGTGGTGGAGGAGTGTTATGCGTCTTATAAAGCCTACACACGTAGTAGCTGGGAGCGTGCTCACCTGCACATCTCAGCCGTTGGCACACCGTACGAACACAACGGCCACTCCGCCCAACCACCAGCCATAGCAACCGGCCCATGGTGCGGGCCCCACGAGGACCCCACACCTGGGCCCCACATGGACGGGCACCCAGGCCCCACACGCACAGTGCCATAATGCACAGTGCCAACCACGCATAGGGACACTCAAATAGAAGCCGGCCCATGAGACCCAAGCTCGAAAGCAAAAAATCACACAACGGGCCTCGAAACGGTATTACCCATCCAAGAATAAAATTCATAAAATGTAAGTAATTACAAAATGAATTTTACGGGTGTTACACCCCACCTAGGCAAGCTATCCTTTCCCAGGACAAACCACAAGGTACGCCTTCTCAATGCCCTAACTCAACGCTTCAAACCACTAAAGGCTCCTCACCTCTAGGCTTAGCCAATACCCACAAGTCTCAGTACTTGTAACGATGAAGGTATAAAACCAAGCTACGTAGGAGTCTCATACCTCTTGAGTCCACTACTAAGGTACAACTGTATACAGATGGTACCCTCGGCCTCAATGCCAGATGGTACCCTTGTCCAGACAACACAACCCATCAGTCAAGTGGTTCACCACAAACCGAAAACACTAGAAAGCTCTCTCCAAAATCATTAGCAAAACAATGCATTTCCACTTTCCAAAACCATTTTTCGAAAACCATATAAAATCATAAACTCTCAATACTCTACTCAAAACAAAGGTAGCAACTCCATCCGGTATAAGGATTACCTAGAACGAATTGCAATACACTCAGACCTCACCCCAAGCAAGCAGCTCGCAATCTTAGAGGCATTTCCCCTCCCTAAGATTGGCCTGGGGCTTAGGTATCTTGGTCACACAAACAACATCCAGAACTTTATGTTCAAGAATCAAAGTGTAAGACACCTACTAAGTCGAGCCCCTCGAAATCACTGTGTGGGTGTCACTGAATATCTCATTCAATAAAAGACAAACAAAACCCAAACAAATATCTAGTCAAAGGGATAAATCATGATCCCCAACATACAATCAAAACAATTATAGGAAAATACTTAGTATTTGTGACCATGCTGGTGGAACCCCTGGGCGCGGTTCACCAAACCTTACTCCGGTGTGCGGAAACACACTGGGAGGTCCGATACAGTCACGGCGAAAATCCCCAGCGGAGTCGCCAGTTCCTGTGACCATGCCGGTGGAACCCCTGGGCG
>JAMKQA010037013.1:0-15431 GCA_024699735.1 Posidonia australis | reverse complement strand
TTAAAATTTTTGATATATATAAATTATCATGTTGAATTCAATATTATAATTTAATCATTGTTCATTACAATATATATAAAGTTTGTTTTTTATAATCAGAAGATATACGGACGAGCAAGAAGTTGATTTGGAAAGTGATGATGAGGAGGATTTCGAGGAGTATAGACATTGTCGTCGCTCCATCCATGCATCATCCTCAAAAGGTAAAGGAAAGCAAGTTGCTTCCCGAAGAAAGTGATATGTAATATATCGTTTTGTCTTGTATTATATTTATTGAATTGTATTAAGATATTTCAGTGTTGTATTGGCTACTTTTTTGTAAAAACATTGGATGTGTAAAATCTTATGTTGTATGATCAATTGAAACTTTTTTTTATAAAATCTGTATATGTGTAATTTAATGTACTTGTGAATGTATTTGAATGTCATTTTACCAGGTATATGAATCTAAATTTTAGCAGGTTCAATTTTGTAATGTATTGTTTTATTTTTTTTAACTGCCTAGTATTAGCGAGGACATTTCCTTGCTATATCCTCACAAAAATAATGACTTTCATTTTATTTATTGAGCACTTAGCGAGCCAATTGCGAGGACATTGTGTGATAATGCCCTTGCTATATCCTCGCAATTTCATCGTTAAAAATGAAACGACGACACAATCTCATGATATTTAGCGAGTATTTGCCGAGGATACTACGAGGATATAGCAAGGACATTATGAGGAAATATTTCGTCGTAATATCCTCGCTAATATAAGACGAGTACATTGCGAGGATATTTCCTCGCAGTATTGATTTAACGAGTTATTTACCTCCGAGGATAATTATTCCTCGCTAAGTCCTCGTTAAACTTTGTAACGAGGACTTAGCGAGGAATTAGCGAGGACTTAGCACGGAATATTGTCCTCAAAAAATCCTATTTCTCTTGTAGTAGGGGGGATCTCTACAAAGTTCATCAGCATTGTCGACGTGGAGGTTAGCCGTCATTTCTTGTGCACCGCTGCCCATTTTTGGAAGTTCGCTTTTCACGTGTTCTGCTTTGGACATGTGGAACTGACTCCCACCTTGGAGGAGGTTTGACAGATCTGCAATTTGTCCAAGTTTCTGGGACCCACTATGTTTATGAGGCACAATGGTTATGCCTTTGTCCTAAACCAACTAATTGCCCTTTCAACTAGAGAGTGTGGGCGTCACTTCATCTTCATAGATGAGTAGTCCCCCATGCTGAAGCTGACATATTTTGATAAGCTATCTGAAATGTGCGCTACTCTAGGTGACGAGATATGGCTACGTGGCTTTGTCACTCGCTTTTTGGGGGAGCTAGTTTTCTGTCATGGTCGGATGATTGTGGCTATTGAAGTCGTTGAGATTGCTTTGGTGGTAGTGACTTGACAAATTGATCTTACTCTAGTCATCTTGGCTGAGACGTACCAAACCTTGGATTGGTCACTATGCCATTGCAAATACTTTTATGGCTACGGAGCTCTAGTGTAGGTAAAATATGTTTTGTAGTTGTTGTTCTTTGTATTTCCTACTAAGTATTGATGATTGTTTTACTTTGCAATATGTCTGGCTAGTTGCCCATCTAGGGGTGCAGGTTTTGTGCCCGTAGTGCTCCACTTTTGAGGCTTACTACTATAGTGGACAATCCTGCACTATTCTAGTTATCTGCAAGATGTATGTGAAGTTGGAGAAGCTGATGAAGGATAATGTGATCTAGTGCATCATCCCCCTTCTATCGTATGACTCGTTCATGGTTTTCTTCAACGATAGTGCTATGCGACTAATCATTTTGCCAAGGCTGATAAAGGGTATGGAATACCACCCGATCCACGTGATGTGGTAGTTTGCCCATTGCTAGGATTCCTTTACTTAGAGTCCAATGCCAGACCACTAACAACTATATCTACTTAGTTCACTCATCATGACTAAAGAGCTATCCTCACTGTTGCGTGGTTGCATTCACTCCAATAGGATTGCTATCATAACGGGTGATGGATACACCATGGAGTATGTGGCCGAGATCGAGCAGACATGACCCATCTGCGAGGTTGCACTTGGCCCTCTTCTGTTTGCTATGGCCAGTAGCTCCAAGAGAGCGAGGGATGACGAGGATGATTGAGATACTTCTGATTGCTTCTTTTTCTACCTGTAAGATGCTTGTTTAGGCTAATATTAACTCTACTTATATATCGGAACCACTGTTTAAGCCATATGAATGCATTGTGTATTTCTGCTTGGACGTTTGTGCTTCTATGATGGCCCTTGAATGATTTTTGTACATTCAAACAGGCATACTGAACTTCCTATGTTTGTTGCTATTTCTGTGGGTCACGTCACTAATAGCCGCTTCTATAATCTACTACGAACTTCTGCTTTATATTATCACTTATAACAATCACTTTATATATGCAGTACAAGTGCTTGCCTTGAATGTCTACCAGGAATAGGCGCCTGATATATTGGATAGCCAGACATCAATCTATTCTAGTTCAAGAAGATTCCATCTGACTTTGACTTTATCACTGCCCCTATTCTGTCGTTACTGTGTTGTGTGTCCTCTACCATGATGAGTGTTTTCTGATAGCAACTTGGCTGCACTAATTTACTGTGGTGCTACACTGGATGAACTGATGATTACTAGCCATGTTTTGCCAATCCTCTGCCCAACTAGAAAGCATCTAACATGCCCCTGGCTAGGGTGAGGAAATCTTCGACCATAAGGTAGCTGACATGACCTTAGTTGAAGTACTGGCCTTGTATGTCTATCCATAAGGCAGCTGACATGCCCTTGGTCAAACAGTGGAGGTTCTGACAATAGAGCAGCTGACATGCCCATTATCGAAGTATTGTCCTAACCTTCTCAGCCACAAAGTAGCTGGCATGTCCTTGACCGGAAGGGTTAGGTGAAGCCTTGCAATGAGGTTAAAAGGAATGATGCATGCTTGATGTATGACCTATGTTGAATAAAGGATGATACCCTCAATATTAGGACAGTTTCAAGTGTTTGTAAATATGGAAGGGACAGCTCCACCCACAAAACTCTATCCAGACTGCTAGATCATGGGTGGCTCTCTAGGTTGGGTGGTGATGTGTTCTAGACTCCATGCCAAACCTTACAGGACCCTATTCCTACTTTTTTATGTTTACTGCTTTATTTTGCTCCGTCTTAGGCATTCAAGTTCACTCTATCCCTAGTTTGGAGGTAATTGTTGCTTGGTCTGAGGGCTACTGATATAAGGAGTGGCTAGGCCCTTCGATGGATATGGGTTTCCCAGGCATTTGCTTCGACTCCTTTCCAAGATAGGTCCTAGGGATAGAACTACCCTGCCTGCCTCTCTCTCCAGGATTGACTTCTATCTATGCCTTCTGTCTTCATTTTCCTTTTATGCCTTTATGAAGATATATTTTCTTGGCTCACACTCAATCTCACCCTAGTATTTTTTTCTCCCTCTAAAGATATAGGATCCTTGAGTGGTTTGGATACTTCGTCTAGATCCCAAAGGATGGTAGCTTTCAGACTTTCTAGAAAACCTAGATAGTGCCAATTGATGTGGTACCAACTCGTTCCCAAACAAGCACACAAGATACTATTCTCATCATTGGGCTATTATTAAAGGTGCTGATGCAAATGATGCTATCTACTGATGCTGAGTATGCTTGATGAAATGTAGTGAGATGCACACAAGATTTATATGGTGGTATGAATGTAGAAGTATTGCAGAGATGCAAATGTAGGCATGTTAAGTACATACTAAGGTGCAGAAGAGGGAAATCTCACACGGCGAGGATATAGTCTCCAATCATTGGTAGAATTTCTTCAAGTAACATGTGTTGACTTACTAAGAATGTTCAATGTGATCCACATCCTCTAGGATTGCGGCTCCTCTGGAATAGACTTGTTTGATGACAAATGGGCCTCACCAGTTGAGTTTGAACTTACCATGGGCGTCAGGGAGGTGAATAGCATGCAAGACTAAGTCCCTTGGGGTGAAACTCTTGGATCGAACTTTTTGCTGGTAAGCTCTCACCATCCGTTTCTAATAACATTGGGCATGATAGATGACCTACAATCTGTGCTCATCTATCAGGTTCAACTACATATAGTGATCTTCAACCCACTCTGCCTCTTCTAACTTAGCTTTTCTTAAGATCTTGAGTGAAGGTACCTCCACCTCAATGAGCGAGTTTGCCTCCATGTTGTAGACCAGAGAGTATGGTGTTGCATCGGTTGAGGTCCAAATTGATGTTCTGTAGGCCCATAGTGCGTATGGAAGCTTATTATGCCAATCCTTATGTGTCTTTGCCATTTTCTCCACGATCTTGATTATTCTTGTTGGCAAAGTCCACTACTTTGTTCATTTGTGGATCGTATGGTGAGGATCGTTGGTGCTTGATATGGAGACTCTATATAAATTCCTTGACCCACATGGCTATGAAATTAGCCCCATTATCGGAGACATTGGCATGTGGAACCTGATACGAGGCAATGATGTTGTTCCTGATGAACTTATCTGTGACTACGGTAGTGACTATCTTGTAGGAAGCTGCTTCTACCCCCTTGGTGAAGTAATCAATGGCTACCAAGATGTAATGATGTTTGTTGGAAGTTGTTGGTTGAATTGTGCCTATGACATCAATTCCTCAAGTAGAAAATGACCATGGCGAGGACATATTATGCAGTTGCTGCAGGGGATGCATGGATTAAGTTTCTTTGGATCTGACAGTTATGGCATCTCCACACAAAATTACAGCAATCTGCCTCCATAGTTGACTAGAAATAGCCTTTTATCTTCTTTGCTAATAGCACCCCATTAATTTGAGGCATGCATGTTCCAACATGTATCTATAACATTATTGCATCGGCCTCCCTCTTGTTCAAACAACGTAGGAGCATCTGATTGTAGGACCTTCCATACAGGTGTCTGGCCCCCAGCATGTACTTTGACACCAACTGAGCCATGGTCTTTCTGTCTGTGGTTGAGTCATCTGGTAGATGGCTTCCGATCTCTAAGAAGACTTTGATGTCGTGATACCTTGGGAGCTTCTCTAATGAATCTGCTTCTTCTATACTCATGTAGTTTGTAGATTGATCTGTATATGTTACTGACACATCTATTGCATGGTCTTCTAGTAAGGAGAACCATGATGCATGAGTGGCTAGCCCATTAGCGTAGGCATTCCTGTCTCTATTCATGAAGGAGAAGCAGATTTCTTCAAATTCTACCATGAGTTTTAGGAGATAAGTGTAGTATAACATGAGCTTCAAATCATTTGTCTTCCAACTACCATTAACTTGTGAGATGACCAGCTTGACATTGCCATGTACTTGCAACTTCCGAACAACATGCTCTAATGCAACATGGAGTCCAAGGATGCATGCTTCATATTTGGCCACATTGTTGGTGCATTCGAAGGTTAGTTTTCTGGCAAAAGGGATCAACTGGCCTTGTGGCATTGCCAACATTGCATCGATGCCCATACCCTACCTGTTGACTGTGCTATTGAAGTAGAAGGTGCCATTGTTTCTGGTCACTAGGCCTTTCTGGCTTGGTGTCGTCCACGACGAACAATATGTCCTCATCAGGGAACTGAGTCTGCAATGGTTGATATTTTAGCATGAGTAAATATGCCAAGTGATCTACTATGGCCTACCCCTTCACTGATTTTTGTGTGACGAAGGTGATGTCATATTGAGACAGCAACACCTGTCACTTGACACACATGCCTACTAGCATTGGCTTTTGGAATAGGTACTTCATAGGATCATGATGGCACAAAAGCAGGATGGGATACATCATTATATATTTATATAGTGTCTAAGGCATTGTGTGGCCTAGACAAGTGATAGATAGACTTTCTTGACTGTGCTGTACTTGACTTTACAATCGTTGAACTTCTTGCTCAAGTAGCATATTGCTCTCTCCATGCAACCTGACTCATTGTGCTAGCCCAATATTGCACCCATCGCATGTTGTGTAACCGATAAGTAAAGTAACAAGGGTTGCCCTACTGTCGAAGGGACCAAGACTGGTGGCCTCACCAAGAGTTGTTTGATCTCCTCAAAAGTCTCTTGACACTCTTCACTCCAATTGATTTATGCATTCTTCCATGGGAGCTTGAAGATCGGCTCACTGTGACCATGCCGGTGGAACCCCTGGGCGTGGTTCTCCAACCTACTCCGGTGTGCGGAAACACACGGGGAGATCCGATACGGTCACGGCGAAAATGGTGAATTCGGAGGAAGAGACAAGACTCGGAAACACCAAAGGGAAGACAAAAGGATAAGGAAAGGAGTCGCCACCTAGTCTTTTAATGGAAAGACAAGGAAAACCAAAACAACACAAGAAAATCACGAAACAAAACAAAATGCAAAATGCATGTGTGATCCGTGCCTAATGGATAATGCAAGATGAATGCAGGTCAGAGAAAGGGTAAGGATTTTGGTTACGCATGGGGAAGGGGTTAGGCATCCCCATACGCCCGAGAAAACTCGGTCTTTCTAGGTTTCCTACTGCCAATGGTCAGATGAATGTATGCTTGCTTATTCTATATGCTCATGCATGAAAATGACCGAAAACATACCAAATCAAGGAGAAGTGAAATCAAAGGGAAAAAGTTAATCTGAGGTCAAATGTAGGCATTGTTAATGCCTGTTTACTGTACGCCCTTGGGCGATGAGGAAAATCGTGAAAATCATGAAATTCTCGGAAAGCGTCTCGTAAAATAGTGAAAATTGGGGATAAATCCGAGAAAATCAAAAAGGGGAAAATAATCCTTGTTTCGGGACCATGTCGGCTTTGTAAGACTTTTACTGTACACCCTCGGGCGATGGAAAACCAAAACAAGTGAAAACTACGGAAAACCGAGGAAAACCCGGAAAACGAGGAGAAAACAAAGCTTGGAACAAAGCTAGAAAGAGTGCACCAAGCAAGGCAAAAAAGACGAGAAAAAATCGTGCGAAAAGATGTGAAAAGTATGTAAAATGCACGTGTGTGTGCAAATCTGAAAACTACAGGGGGTTTTGTGCAAAAAGCCCTAATCCGAGGAAAACCAAAGTCCGGAAACCCAAATCATCGAGAAACACATAGGAAAACACATTCCATGCATGTATGAAGAAATCTGGGGTCAAAATGTGTATTCCTAGTCAAAGAAAGTTCTCTAGGGGTCAGAATGCAATTTTACCATTAATGCATACAATGCAAATCAATTCAGCATAAAATCAGGGTAAAAATGCAATAAAATGTCTCAGAAATGATCTAGGAAGTTTTAGGGGCAAAATGGTCATTTTACACTTGAAAACAGGCAGTCAGAACATAATCAATAAAGTTTAGGGGCTAAACTGCAAATAACCCAGCAAACAAAGCATTCCAGGAGAAATTCAGAGGGTCAAAATGCAATTAAACCATGAAAACAAGCTTCTGGAATGTTTTTAAAACAAAGTCAGGGAGTTTTATGCATTTTTCATAGCAGAATAAGCCTTCTGGAAGTTTTCTGTAAAAGACAGGAGTCTAAATACAATTTTCCCAATGAAAACATGCTTCTGGAAAAGTTTCAGAGAAGTATGAGGGCTAAAATGCAAGTTAACCAACAAAAACAACTATCCAGAGAGTTTTTGAAATATGAAAGGGCTTTTATGCAATTGTTACTGTAAAAATGAACTATCAGAAACATTTCAAGGAAATCCAGGGTCTTCTATGCAATATGTCTGAAGCAAAACACATTTTAAAAAACTATGGAGTGCTTTTATTAAAGTTTTAAACTCAGAATGCATTACTTCAAATGTTCAGGATAAAACATGTAATATTTTCAATTAAAACTTTATTCGAAACATTTTAGAAAAATAATGGATGGACCTAGATGTAATAAATGGACCCAAACGTAATTCTAGAAGGACCTATTTGCAAGAAAAACGTAAACTCCAAATTTTATTTAAAATAAAGTTTAAATGTTTTTTTAAAACTGAAAAAGGGACGACGGTCACCGGCGATGGAACTCGCCGCCGGCGACCATCAGAGGAAGCCAAAGGGGAGGCTCCCGGGGTCCGATCTCAGATCAGACCCCACAGGAAGCAAGAAGGTGACGAGGGGAGGACATCCAATGGTTTGGATGTGGCCTTCATGGCTGAGGCGCTTCCCCCACCTCACTCGCCGTCGAGCTGCTCCAGCGGGAAACTCGTGGTGGCTGGGGATGTCTGGATCCTTGGCGCAGTGGTTGGAGGGTTTCAGTGAGCTGAGGGATGCTTATGGAAGGCTCTGGTGTGGTGCGGAGGTCAGTGCAGCAAGGAGGAGGCTGAGTTTCGCCGCCGTGACATCCTCTAGCGAGTGGCGTTGTTGGGACGCTTGGGGGCTCGCGACGTGGATCCAGAGGCTCAGGCGCACTTTCAAGAGGCTGAGGAAGGTCACCACAGGGCTGGATCACCACGGCGAGGCTCGGATCGGTGAGTAGGCTTGGACAGGGCCTTCTTCTCCGGCGACGGCAGCTATGGGTGGCGTTCTCCGGCGATATTCGCGTGGCTCTCTGGGGGCATCGGAGCGGCGTTCCAAGGGGATGGAGAGCTCGAGGGAGGCCAAGGAAGAAGGATAGGAGGCTCGGGGGTCTAGGACACGTCCTGGATTGCAACCCCCCCCACCTCTGTCGCCGGAGTGTGGCGACGGCGGGGCACGGCGGAGTTCCGCTAGCCAAGGGATCACTCTAGATCCCATGGAAGCACTCCAGGAAGAGGTGGAGAGGCTAGAGGATCAAAAAAACTAACAATTAAGTAAGCTCAAAGGAGCGTACCTGGTTGGAAACGCCTCGCCAGAGCTCTACGATGGCTGCTTCCCTTCTCCACGACGGCATTGGCTCTGGAATTCTCTGGAGCACTCTTCCTTCCCATCTCGCGTGGTGAAAAAAAAGATCTCTAAACCATTGCCTTCCTCCTCCTTATATAGGCGACGGAACCCAACAACTGCAACCGAATCCTGTCTCCCACTAGTAACGACCTAGCCCACTGACCTCCTCTCTCTCTAACCAACTTGACACCTAGACTAACTGACTAACAAACAACCCAAACCGCTGTCTCCTCCTGTCCCCTTGGCTGCCAGTAGAGATGGATGGCGATCCAAGCTCCAGCGATGGTTGATCCAATGGCTGAGCTGCTCTGCCTGATGCTGACCCAATGGTGAAATGGGCTGAAGGAGGTGGGTTCAGTGAGGAAGAATGGCTCGGGCTGAAATCGTGTGGAATTGAGGGGAGGAAGATGAATTCAGTTGGGTGAAATATTTGCATGCTTTGGCAAGTAAACATTGATAAATGAAGACGGGGGAGAAAAATAAGAGAAATAAGTTTGACTTTGGTGAAGAAAGTCAAATAGGAGAAAATGGGATGTTGGGTTGGACAGAAAGTGGGTTGAGCCATTGTGGCCCTTCATGGGCTCAATTGGGCTCAATGGGCCTTGTGGGCTCCCATGGGCCCAATTAGGTTTAGGTGGGCCCAAATGGACCAAATAGGCTAAAAAGGCCTCCATGAAGTCAAATGGGCCTAAGATGGGCTTGTGGGCGCAAATGGGCTCAACCAGGGTTCAAGCTCAGCCACCACATCCTTATTCTGCAAAATCAGAAAATTGGGGTGTCTACACTCACATATTGGGGTGAGCTAAACAATGAATCTATTGCTGTATTGCAATCTCCCTAGCAGTTGTCAGACTTCCTTCTCTGTTGTAGGGGAAGGCATTTCAATGATGGCACAAGCCTTGATAGGATCTACCTCAATTCCTCTCTGATTAATGATGTAGCCAAGAAGTTTCCTTGACGATACGTCGAATACGCATTTGCTAGGGTTTAGATGATGCTTGTATTTCAATAAGCGATTGAATAGCTTTCTCAAGCAAGGGAGATGCCCTTCGGGCTCTTTGGACTTAACAATCATATCGTCCACGTAAATCTCAATCTCTTGATGCATGAGGTCATGGAATAGTGCAATCATCACCCTTTGATAAGTAGCGTCAACATTTTTGAGCCCGAATGGCATGACTCTGTAGTAGAAGACCCCTCAAGGGGTAATGAAGGATGTCTTTTTCATGTCTTCCTCTGCCATTTTGATTTGATTGTATCCTTAGAATCCATCCATGAATGACAGCATCTTGTGCCCTGCAGTGTTGTCGACTAGGATGTCGATGTGCGACAATGGGAAATCGTCCTTCGAGCTTGCTTCATTTAGATCTCTGTAGTCGATACACATGCAGACCTATCCATCTTTCTTTGGCATTGACACGACATTGGCAAGCGATTCTGGATAAAGGACGACCTTTAGGAAGTTAACCCTGTGTTGTTTCATAAAGCCAAGTACATGTTTGCAGCCAGAGCACAATGACACAATAAGCAGTAGAACAGAGAATAGCCAGCCTAAGACAGACTATGATTTATCATTACATCTTGTCATCGGTGTATAGCCCCAGATAGTGGATGAATATACATGCTTCCAGTCAGTGAACAAATGTGTCTTTGGCCTCATTAAAGACCAGCCTCGACTACTTCGATGATTCAAAGTGCGCCTACAGTCACAGCCTAATCCTCAAGTCTTTACATCCTCTAGTGGTGCCCAACACTTCCCAGGGTAGCCTGACTCATTGCCAGAGGCATCCATTTTGCCCTGGCATCTCCTAGTCTGGCTTTTGTTTCCATTGAGCATCATTCACCTTTATGCTAGGGGTATGTTAGCTACTTTCTAGCTGGGCTCACACAATCTGTTACTCAATTCATCAAGGGCAAGTTAGTTGTTCTTTTATCAGGACCTACATGTCAAATAATTAGCAAAGACAACAACATGACTATGGACTCTACGCAACAATCCAGAATTTGGCAAATACAATCAGGAGAATGTCCTACAGTAGCACGGCCAAATATAGAGCTATCAGAACACCATGGTTGAGCAGAACACATCCTAAGCATACTAGCCAGAGGCAAGTTACAACCCCAATCAAAGGCCTTTATTGAGGTGCCATAATTCATTCTTTCTTCCAAGTACAATATGGGAAAGCAGTTGGGTGCACATACTTCTAGTCACTTGATGAATGGATCACTTGCTTCGACTAGTGATGGTTTCAAGTACTCCAGTGGTTCAAGGAACATCTGTAGTGACAGTCTGGCTTCCAATACCCCATACCCTCAACTGATGTCCAGCCATTCCAACACTAGGGGCATGTCAGCTGCTCTTTGGGCAAAAGTCACATACAAAGCACTAGCTACAATGTAATTGAGCTAGAGCCTTCTACCAAGGGCATGTCAACTGCTCTTTGATCGAAAGTCATGTTTCAGGCACCTAACAGAACATCCACTTACTATGTAACTAAACTAGAGCCTTCGACCAGGGGCATGTAAGCTGCTCTATGGAAGAAGGACTGTTTTGAGAACACTTGGTGCGAACTATTGTCCAAATGATAGTCAGTGCATCTTCTTATAGAGAAGTAACATTCATCACATAGTGGCTCCTACAAAATAACAATTGTAGCAGGGCACTACGCCATTTCAACTAACATTCCCCACAGCGGCGACGATCCAGGTTGCACTGATACTTGAATAAGATCCCCTTGGCAAATCCTTTTGGCTAAACAGAAGGTTAGGCCCTCTTGCCTTTGAATTCCGATCCTGACGGATGGATTCAAAGCACCCCTTCCTCGCCTTTGAATTCCGATCCTGATGAAAGGATTTAAGGCCTCCCTTTTCCATCTCATTTGTCTAGACTACCGCTAGGAGTCTAAATGGTCCCATTAGCGGTTTGATCCATTAGGACAAATCTCGGTGCCACCTCCCTTCCCTTTGAATTCTGATCCTGATGGACGGATTTAAGGCCTCCCTTTTCCATCTCATTTGTCTAGACTACCACTCGAAGTCTAGATGGTCCCATTCGCAGTTCGATCCGTCAAGATGAATCTCAGTGCCACCTCCCACGCCTTTGAATTCCGATCCTGATGGACAGATTCAAGGCCTCCCTTTTCCATCTCATTTGTCTAGACTACCTCTTGGAGTCTAGATGGTTACATCCACAGTTCAATCCGTTAGGATGAATCTCGGTGCCACCTACCTCGCCTTTGAATTCCGATCCTGATGGACGGATTCTAGGCCTCCATTTTCCATCTCATTTGTCTAGACTACCGCCCGGAGTCTAGATGGTCCCATCCGTGGTTCGATCCGTCAAGACAAATCTTGGTGCCACCTCCCTCGCCTTTGAATTCCGATCCTGATGGACAGATTCAAGGCCTCCTGTTTCCATCTCGTTTGTCTAGACTACCACCCAATGTCTGGATGATCCCATCCGCGGTTCGATCCGTCAGGACAAATCTCGGTGCCACCTACCTCGGCTTTGAATTCCGATCCTGATGGATGGATTCAAGGCCTCCCTTTTCCATCTCATTTGTCTAGACTACCGCCCGGAGACTTGATGGTCCTATCTGTGGTTCGATCCGTTAGGACGAATCTCAGGGCCACCTCCCTCGCCTTTGAATTCCGATCCTGATGGACTGATTCAAGGCCTCCCTTTTCCATCTCATTTGTCTAGACTACCGCTCGGAGTCTAGATGGTCCCATCTGCGGTTCGATCCATCAAGACGAATCTTGGTGCCACCTCTCTTGCCTTTGAATTCCATTCCTGATGGACGGATTCAAGGCCTCCCTTTTTCCATCTCTTTTGTAGACTATCACTCGGAGTCTAGATGTTCCATTTCGTAGTTCGATCCTTTTGGAAGAACCTCGATCCCCCCTTTTGTTTTGAGTTCCACTCCGAGTGGATGGAATCAAAGCAAGCTATATTCCTCCTTCCTTTGGGCTGGTATTCCAGACTACCCGGGCAATCCTTGTAATGCCCGATGGATTCTCCATTCTCCTTGTTCCTTCCCTCCTTCTGGGCTGGTAGCCTGAAGTACCCGGATGACCTCCGTGACTAGTCACTTCTCGATCGTCAAGCATCGTGAGTCTTGTCCGGCGCTTTTCTTGACAAGTGTGATAGCCAGTCATGTCTTTTGGGAGCTGATTGGTCGTCAAATTGTCGGCATTTGTCATTAGTTTTGGTTTCTCTGATGTTGGCTTCGATTGTGGCGTGTAGGGAGACAAGACAGGACTTTTGGTGCGTTCACCGACTGGTAGCTAGTTGCCATTAACTAACTCTTTCTTGCAGCTTCGGACAAGGCATCTTCGTCAACTCCGAGCAATGATCTCCTCTTCCTGATATCTCTTCCTTGTAAGAAGGGGTGGGGTGTCTCTGTTAACCCTGAGCATCGGTCTCTGTTCCATTCGTTCTCTGATCTCACTCAGGGTGGGGCATCTGTAGACACCCCAATATGCTTAGAAATCGACCAAACCCTAACAGGATTCTAAAAAACCCTAAAAACCCTAGAAAAAACCCTAGGAAAACCCTAAAAACCCTAAGTAAACCCTAATACTTAGGTTAAACCCTAATCCAAACCTTAAACCTTAGGTTAAGGCCTAAATTAAATTCAAAAACCTCATCCAAATCCTAAACCTAAGTCAAACCCTAAACCATAGGTCAAACCCTAAGCCATAAGTCAAACCCCAACAAACTTAACTACTTCCCACTTCACTCCAACAAACTAACTACTTCCCACTTCACTCCAACAAACTTAACCACTTCCCACTTCACTCCAACCACCTTAACCACTTCCCACCTCTTCTCAAGCACCTTAACCACATTCCACCTCTTCTTAACCACTTTAACCATTTCCCACTTCACTCAAACCACCTTAACCACTTCCCACCTCTTCTTAACCACCTTCCACTCTAAGCATAACAACCTACCAAGCCATTTGGAAGCCTATAAATAGCCCCATTTGCAAGTGAAAAATAGACTTTTGGAAAATTGAGAGAGGAGCTTCCCAAAGCTTTTTCTCCCAACCAAAGCTACCAATGTGATCCTAGAGCAAGAAGGAAGCTCGTGGAGGTGACAATTCAGAGTTTCCAGTCGTCTCCAGCGAGCTCTAGTGGCCTTTAGCGAGCTCCAACCATCAACTCCACTGCCAGACCAGGTACGCCCTCTACAGACCTCCATTTATGTCCAAAATGCTCTCCTAGGTCTCCCCTTATCTTCCTTGATCGATTCTAACAGATCTAGAGGTCTCCTCTGGTCAGAATCGAGCTCTCAAGCCTCGTCGGAGCAATTTTCCGATGGCCTAGGTGGGGGCATGAATCCTCTGGTTGATTCGAGCCCCAGAGCATTGGAACCTCTTTCCCAGACCTCCCTCTTGCTTTTCCCCCCATTGAAACACCATTCCAGTTGTTGCGAAAGCTTCCACCAGAAAATCATTGGAGTTGCACATCGTCACCATCACCGGAGAGGATGACTGAAACCAGCGGTTGATCGCGTGCCTCTAGCCCCATCGTGCCTCTCTAAGCCTCTAGAAACGTTGCACGGCATCCCCCCAGTGCTCCGAAGCCTTCAGATCCAAGCCACGTGCCTTGGACAGCCACCGCAGTTGAGCTCACCAGAGTTGGATCGCATCGACAACGAGCTTGGTTTGAGGATGGGGGAAGTGTCCCATTTTCGCTTATGGAAGAGGGGAAATGCTCTTCTCAATGTTTCGAAGCTTCCTGGACCCCTGGATCATGCGTTGCAGCCCTTCAGCGGCCTCCTTCTTCTCCGGCACCGTCACTAGAGTGCTCCGACGGCGAAGGGGATGGGTGGCCCACTCCCGCCGTTAGATCTTCGATTCGGACCGCTGGATCATCTCCTTCTCTTCCCTTCTTGCTTCCCATGAGGTCTAATCTTGGATCAGGCCATGGGATGGCCTCTAGAAGCCTCTCCGGTGGTCGTCGACGGTGGAGTTTTGTTGCTAGCAGTCGTCGTTTCTTTTTCTTTTTAAAAATAAAAATGAGTTTTTTTTGATTAAATTTCTAAAACTTTTGTTTTGTTACATTTAGGTCCTCATTTTATTACAAATAGCTCCTTTCCCTTACTTTTAGATCCGTATACTTTTTTTTAAATCATTTGAATAAAGTTTGATTTGAAAATATTGCAATGTGCCCTTTGAGCTTTCTAAATATTGTTTTCCAGGCTTAAAAGTTTGACAAAGCCCCCAGAATTTCTTTTCATGCATTAAAGTCTAGCATTTTTGCATAGAAAACCTTAAACTTTGTTGAAATAGTTTTGAATACATAGATTTAGACAAAGCTAAAATAAGCGGGACTTGTCCATCCTGGAGCAAGTCCAACAAGGATACCTAGATTCGTCCGCCCGGAGTGAATCAAGGAATGGATAATCTAGACCTCGCCCGAGGCCTAGACAAAGCTGAAATAAGTGGAACTCGTCCATCATGGAGTGAGTCCAACAAGGATACCAAGATTTGTTCGCCCGGAGCGAATCAAGGAAAGGATAATCTAGACCTCGCCCGAGGCCTAGACAAAGCTAAAATAAGTGGAACTCGTCCATCATGGAGCGAGTCC
>JAMKQA010037012.1:0-17468 GCA_024699735.1 Posidonia australis | reverse complement strand
CCCGAGGACGATATGCCATGCCATGCTAAGTGAGTAGTGTCTTATGCTAAAATAAGGGTGCATGGAGTGCAGGGTGTGTCCTAATGCTCAGAAGTATCGCTCATATAATGGGTCAAACATTGATGCAAAAATATTGCATAAATAAGATCAAGGATCTAAGTACTTTGAGCGATTTTCATCCTTGCTTTACTACATGCCACATGTGATCTAACATGCATAAAAAATGTCTGAAAATAGAGTTCGGTCTTCCTGGTATATCAAGGAAGAAAACCAGAAGAATCCAAAAGCAAATCAAAACTGGAAAACATGCTAAAAACCTTGTGAAAAGCTGCTGTGTGTAACAAAAAACAGGCAGGTGCGCCAGACTGGTGCTCCAGTCTAGTGCGCCACCTATGCGCTCCTGTGTGGGCCAAAAAGATGTGCCAAAGAAAATACAGAAATCTATACAGTGCAATGTCACATATAAATGCGTTTCAGAAAATTGTGCGATGCAAAATCCTTTGCAAACTCAAAAAACATACTTTGTAAATCTAAAAAAATGCAAGTATGAGAAGATTTAGGGACCTTATGCTCAAGGACTAATAGCCTCGCACAAGATCACACCCTATTCATACTAAATGAATGCAACAAGGTTCAGCCATGTCTCCTGGATCATAGGCTGATGCATAAGATTCTCCATATTGGAGTAAAGGGCAATCAACCTACCAGAACTTAGCCATGGGCTGAAGATACAAAGTGTAAAACAACTTAGAAAATAATATCATTTGAGGCTGAAATCATGCATGCAAAATCATGAAATATCAGAGAATCAGCACCAAAAGAATCAGACTCAAAGTCATCTGAGAAAACGTGCAGATGGGGATGCAAAAGAGGGTGATCTTCTCTCTGACCAGTCTGGTGCACCAGAATGGTGCGCCAGAGTGGTGATCTGGTTTGGTGCGCCACTCTGGTGCTCCAATTTGGTGCGCCAGAATGGTGCGTCCTTGAAAATCTGAATCAGACCGCAGTCTGGTTCAGAATCTGGTCCAGATTCAGAGATAAGTGATTTTTAATAATTGAATCAGTTATGCAGGTGATAAAAACTGAGATATGATAAGATGCAAACAAATGGAAATCTCTCTTTATTTAAGTCAAATCATGATAAATCATGGGTTATAGGCTGCATATACTTGCATGGGATCTTGAAAAATAGGAAATGAGAGAATAAACTTAACAAACCACATATGAATGATGAGCACACAAAGATTATATTTGCTACTTACTTCCTAGCATGCATGCTCATGAATCATGGTGCCTAGTGTAAGGAAATAAAGTGGAAAGACTAGTTTATAGACATGTCATAATGCCGATTTCTTCATTCATATTTTACATGCAGAGTATCTTATACATGGGGTAATTTTCTCATCATGAATCTCATGTAAACAACAAGGAAAAAAATTAGTTTATATGAAGTGCATGGCATACTTTATTTAGTGCAAGAGCTAAGATTAAAGATAAAAAGAAAAGAAAAGAAAGGAACCTACCTTGTCCCAAGTGTTCCCTCTTAGAAAACTCAAGATAATATGATCCTTGTTGCTTTGGAAGGGCTGGAGATGCTTTAGAATGCAAGAGGATGCTCAAGAAAACGAGAATAGGTTGCTGAAATCAGTATATGGCTTGCTCAAGGTGCTCTCTTGGAGTTGGATTGCTTGATCAGGGGTCCCAAATGGCTGCCTATGGGGGTCAGGATTTTTCAAGAGTAACCCCCATGGAATGCTGGCAGCCTCGTAAACAAAGAGCCTGGCGTAGATTCCATGGCATAATCGCTGGTGGAGGTTACAGACATGGGAGGTGGAAAGCCAGCAGCCGGTAGCCTGAGAAGTGGCGATGCGCCAGCTTAGTGCGCCTGAATGGTGCGCCAGTTAGGTGTGCCACATTGGTGCTCTAGCAAGGTGCACCACTTCTATGCTCCTGCTTGGTGCTCCAGCTAGGTGCTCAATATTGGTGCTCTACCTTGGTGCTCTCCCCTATCTATCTGGATTTCTAATTGGGCTGCGGGCCTGTTGTAGGCTTGGGGTTGGTTTAGGTTTGCCACATCCAAAGCAACATCTGGAAAATTTATCTTTGAGTCACCTCAAAATCGGGGTGTCTACACATGGCTTAGAGGTGCCTAGTGATTACTTCATGAAAATCCACTTTCCTTATGGTGGTTGTACAAGCACACAATGGTTCATTTTCTCAAGAGAACTCTACCTGTTGTGAGCCTTTTTTATACTTCAATGATATTTTTTGTGTGAAAGAGAATGCCTTCCTTTGGAGCTCTTGAACTTTTTTGCTCTACTCTAGGTTTCCATCTACCTTAGTTCTTCAAGGTGCGGGTTTTTCTCTAGAACCATAGTCCATTAGAATTGTAGAATCTGTTCAAGTGTTGCAGTCTTTTATGAGAATTATTGAAGGTGAAATTTATTTCACCTATAGTTAATCTTATCTCTATCAAAGTTGTATGTATAAACATTAGCTTGTGGCAAGGTTACTTCACTTTAAATGGTTCCTTTTGTAATTAGCAAAAATACATGCCCAAGAAAACGGTGATTGATTCAAGGTTCTCCTTTCCTTTGATTGCAGCATGGGATTTTTTTGCACAAGGAAAATTTAAAATTAAGGTACTTGGATATCATAGCTGTAATTGTTGTTTTTTTCTTTTCTTATTGTATCTTTTCATGCTCCATTATGTTATAAATTTTCTCACCCCTTTATCATCTTGATATCCCATGAGACAAGCTTTTAACTTTTGCACCCAATCCATGATTTTTAACCTGTATATATTCTTCCAAATATTAGGTCAATATTTTTCTTAATAAGATACAAAATAATCCTTTGTGTTTCCTATAGTTATGTGCTATAGTGAATCTTGCAATGTTTCATCCAACTATTTCCTTTCAGTTTGCAAGGACTTCTGTATACATTATGCTTCTAAAATGTGTGGATAATGCTGAGGAAGAAAGAACAACTAACTTAATATCTCACCGAAAAAATGCCTTTTTGAACTGGATTCCCACTAAATCTATTTTGTTTCACCACTTGGGAGGTTGATTTGCTGGTTCAATTGGCCAGACTATATTGACCTAGTTGTCCTGCTGATTCAGGGTTCAACTGGTGGGACCATGTCTGATTTGAAAAAATTCATAACTGTAACGCTTTGCATTTTCCACAATAATTTAAAACAAATTAAATTACGGGGAAATTAAAGCCAAATAGGAAATATCTAACTACTAGGAACCTGTGTGTGCGGCTTGGAGGCTCCGATCTATATGCACTACGCTAAACCAACCGCACGTCTGCACCTGCAAACCAAAACCACAAGGAAAACACATGAGTAACAGGAGTCACCCAGTACGCACCCCAAGAAAATCGGGGAAAGCAAATCATAATTACTTTTCTTTTAAAATTCATTTCACAAACCATTTCCTCAAAACTTCACAAACCAGGCCCACACCGATCAAAACCACAACCAGAGCCCTACTAGCCCAAAACCACAAGTAAAGGCCCTCAATGGCCAAAATCACACACAATGAGTGAGAAAACCTGGCGCCAGGCAACCAAACTCTAGCCACACGCAGTCCACCGAGGAGTGACCATAGCGTTCTGCACTACCATGGTGACGGCCACCCTGTGTAGGAACATTCACTGTCCTGCGATTCTCCCTCTCTGGAGAATCCTCAAAAAGCCAACCCTTGGGAAGGCTGTCCTGTCTCTCAAGACACTACTAGCTACGGGGCACGTGTCCCACCCACACTGGCCACCAAAGGGTATGCCTCCTCACGACGTCCTCCACACACAGTGCTCAAGAGGGAGTGTCATACCTCCACACCTGACGACACTCGAGCCTTAGTGCTTACAGCGACAGTAGGAGTATCATACCTCCTCGTCATGTCACAAGACACCTCAACCCGCGGACCACACCACTAGCCTCGAGACGACAGTCAAGGAGTCTCATACCTCCAGAACTCGACGTCCCACGGCCTCAGGTATCTCGACCCCCAACCTTGACCAAGGAGTCGCGCCCGATCACCCAAGAATGTCGTCACATTCTTTGGTCTCGATGACACGGTCTCACACTGTCTTAGCCCACACACAGAAAACTAGGAAAACCATTTTCCAAAACTGCT
Organism: Posidonia australis; assembly: GCA_024699735.1. NCBI lineage: Eukaryota > Viridiplantae > Streptophyta > Magnoliopsida > Alismatales > Posidoniaceae > Posidonia > Posidonia australis. Next base: position 13,320 of record JAMKQA010037012.1, on the reverse strand, counting down.
AATTCATCTCTTTGAAATCATTTTCGAAACTATTTTCATATCATGGAAAACTCTTCCAAAACCTCGAGAAAATGGCACATCAGGTGTCCTGAGTGACCAGACGACCCACAATCCCATCTCAATGGGATAAAGCAAATCAATCCAGAAAACCCTCAGAAATCATACTTTACAAAAGCATTTGGGTCTAGATTCGGCATGCCGAAAACCCCTAGTTCGGTAGACTGATCTGGATCGATCGACCAAATCAGGTCAACGATCAACACTCAGGCCAAAATCAATATACCGAAGATTATTTGGTCGATTGAAATCCACTGATTCGGTCGATCATCCAAAATCGGACGATCAAATTCGACCAGAGGACCAAACTGACAGAAAATGCGAAAAATAGAAAACAACCCAAACCTTATAGTATGAAATTGCCCCAATTGGGACCTCCGATCAGACTCTCTAAACAAACACCAAAAATCTTGTATAAAACATAAGATGTAGACACTCGAGTCTACTTCAAAACCCAACAAACAAAACCAAAATCTATTCACCATGCATCAAGATATAAAATCGCAAAGGCATAAGGGTCAAAATGACCCAAAACGCAGCCACCAACATAAATGCCCATAAATCCACCATAAATTCTCATAAATCACAATAAATTCTAGGAATGTAAATTTACCTAGATTTCATGCATCCTATCAATTTCTACCATTTTCATGCTCTCTATTACAGGGATTGGAGATGTGTACCTGAGAAACGCGCCAACGATCCTTTGGCCAACTCCGACGACCATGACCCTCACTGGGGCACACACGACCACAGGAGCACACCACCCAAGCTCCACACACTGCCACGAGCCGTTGCAATCCTCTTCCTTTCACTGTCCCACTCTCAGGCTCTCTCTGTTCCTCACCCGCACCCTCCAACAACGACGGAAAGGAGGAGTGAAGAAGAAGAAGGAGGAGGAGTGGAGGGGGAAAAAGGGAGGGAGAGGAGGCTCGGTTGCCCTAGTGTTCCGCATTGCTCGGTGGCCACCAAAAACAGGGAGGAGAAGTTGGCAAGCAGGAGAAGAGAGGGAGGTGTGCTAGAGAAGTCTTGCCCCATGCATGCGTTATATACGCTAGGGGAGGGAGTCACTGTACATGCACACCTACACATCTCAACCACCAGACGCATCGCGTGAGCCAACAACTCCCTGCACCAAACACACTCACCAGCCAGCCCACAATGCGGGCCCCACATGGACCCACACCTGGGCCCCACACACCCAGTGCCACAATGCACAGTGTCAAATCACGCACAAGGACGTGCAACAAAGGCCAGTCCACGAGGCCCAAGTCCAAAAACACAAACCACACAACGAGCTTCGGAACAGTAACACCCGTCCAGGAATAAAATTCATAAAAATATAAATAATTACATAATGAATTTTATGGGTGTTACAATAACAATTATAATACTATAACTATCATCACTTGAAATTGATAGGTATTTGAAGCATTACAATCAAGTTTCAAAATTCAGGAACATGTACTAATACATTTAGACATGGAAGCATGGGCACATGTTAACTGAGCAATAGTTATTAAATCTTATATCTAGAATTGGTTATGCTTTTCTGTTAGGATACAATGATTTGGGCTATGTATAAAATGATGAGGTTTAATTGGGCAATGTAGGGCATTTCTTCACTTATGATTGGCTCAAATCCTCTGACATGGATAGAAACTGCCAATAATTGTCAAAGTGGCATGGTCATTGTTAACTACCATTCTAGTAAGGGTGAAGCTGTAGATAAATTGTTCTCAATTAAAGGTAAGAAAAGAAGGTTGAAAGGTTCAAACTCTCTAGGTTACAATTTCACCCTAACATTTAAACTTTTGGATTTTGTGTTCAAAATTTTGTAGCCCAAGACTTGCTTCAAATCATGGCACTATTGGTAAAATTCAAGAAAGTGAAATTTCAGATACTAATGCAACATTGAGCACATATATTATACAAGTTGCAGATACATGTGACAGTGTTTCTGAAAATTTGGGTGCTCAAGCAAGTCCTCTCAAGTAACATGTACCTACTATCAAGATTTCTCATATAGGTAATCTTGATCTCCTCACAGGTTTACAAGATAAGCAATGAACTTTACAGGATATATTTCACCTCACTTGTTCTCACTCAATAGTGTGCAGTTCTTTTTGAACTTTACAGGGTATATTTCACCTCACCTAAAAGAAGGTTTGCCCTCAGGCCCTCTTTTTCTTCAAAATCTATGATCTATCTGAAGTGGTTAGAGCTCTAGGCTAATTATTTTCTATGAATTACACTCTTTTTTATTCATGATTGTTTAACTTGCCGTTTAACTCAAGTCTACACTTTTATTTAGAACAAGAGAAAATTGCTAGCAGAGGGTGGTGATTCTGGGCATTGTGCAACAAAGGTTGAGCTTATCACTAAAATAATTCAAGCACTGTTGATACTCTCTTTTTACTAGTTTTTGTATGTTTATGTGTTTTGAATATTTTATTAGCAAATGTTGTTATATTTTTCATTCCAACATATATGTGAGCATTTTGTTGGAAAGTTCTTTATAATTGCCCAGGCAATGTTTCATGTTGGGAGTTGGGATCAAATGTATATGTCATGTGTTTGAGTCTCTTGTCGTGATTTATATTCTTCCAATTTCTTTAATGTAACTTCTACTTGCCATGATTTATATTTTCTACTTGTCTCTAAATGAGTATATCTTCATTGTATAAAATTTTTTCTTAACATCCATTGGGCTTTTCGCCTTTTCCCCATTTTTCCTTATGGTTAAGTTTTTCCTAATAGTTAACTAAATGTTTCGTTCGTACTGTCTTTGGATTTTAAGTTTTTCTTAATTCTTAATTGTTAATTTAAAAATAAATTTTATTTTTAAAATTTTTTTTTATATATCGCAAGGACTTTGTGAGCACAATGTCTTGACAAAAAATTATTTATTTATTTATTTTTTTAACATGTTTGCAAGGACATAGCATGTACATTGTGAGAAGATTTCGATAATAATGATGACCTTGCGAGGACTTTTTGTCCTCGTGATGTCCTCGCAAAAATACTCATGAGCATTTCTCTAGGACATTTGCTCGCAAATGTTTTTTAACGATTACGCATTTTAGAACTTTTTGTCCTCGCTAAACGTAATTTCCTCATGAAGGTAATTAGCAAGGACTTAGAGAGAACATCGATTCTCATGATTTCCTATTTTTCTAGTAGTAAGTTGCCTTATGCTGGATTTCATCCCAATCCATAATTCATTTGGGGTTTTAACCGCTACCTTAGTTAGTACTTTGTTTAAAATGTAAGCTACAATCTTAAGTGCCTCTCCCTAAAGAGATTCTGGTAAGGTAGAGTGACTTATCATACTTCTCACCATGTCCTTAAGTATCCTATTGTGCCTCTCAGCAACACGATTTATGGTTGGATAACCAGTCATGGTGTATTGAGGAACAATACCACATTCTTCCAAGAACTAGGCAAACGGGTCTAGACATTGTTTACTAGATCTTTATATCTATCGTAGTATTCACCACCACAATCAAATCTAATGGCTTTAATTCTTTTGTTGAGTTGATTTTCAACTTTAACTTTAAATTATTTGAATACATTCAAGGCCTATGATTTTTCATGAATGAGATACAAGTAGCCATAACGAGAATAGTCGTCTATAAATGTAATAAAGTATTGTTGACTATTCCAAGATGTCATAGGGAATGGTCCACAAATATCCGTATGTAGTAGTTTTAAGGCATCTGAACATCTATTGGCACCTAATCTCCAAACATTGTTTTGTTTTCTCTTAATACACTCAATGCAAATTTGAAAATCTGCTAAGTCTAAAGTAGGAAGAATTCTATCTGGCACAAGCCTCTCTATTTGTTGTTTAGAGATATATCTTAAACACTTATGTCATAACAATGCAAAATTCTCACTCAATTTTTGCTTTGTATCTCTAAATGTAGAATGTAAGGTTTCATTATAAGAAGCTATTGTATCAAGCAAATAGAAATTTCCATTATTAATTAAAAAATTGGCACAAATAAGATTAGAATCTTGAAAAAGACTAAATTTCCCATTTCCTTGGGAAAAAATAACCAAATTTGTCTAATACAAAAACAGAAATCAAATTCTGCTTAAAAGACAGTCCAACATTAGTCTCTTTTAAATCTAAATAACAAATAGTCGCAACAACAATCTAAAATGACAAATAGCTTCCACTTCAACATTATTGTTGTAGACACCCTAGTTTCTGGCCAATGTTGGCAGGTCGACCTAATGGAGAGTACAACTGGACGGTGGACCCAATCCTACCCTATTTCCCAAACCAAGCCTATAAACCCAAACCAACCCAAAACCTCCAAATTACCCTAAACCAAACCCCATTCACTAAGCACAACTCCAAAAGCCTAGCATGTATGCTCTAGCCTAGTGGGATGCGTGGCCCAATAGCGTGGCCCAAGGGCACGTTAGGACCAGGACAGCCAGGAGTGCGTCACCTAACCAGTCGCTTTCGTCGTACAACCTCATACCTTGTACGAGCGACGTTGTGCATGCTTCGCCCGAGTTGTCCCCCGACGTGCCTGATATCCACAGCCTTCCCACGCCTTGTCTCTAACCACCATGCCCTGCGCCGCCTTGTTGTCACGTTAACCTTGCAACGGTGCCGGCGAGCCACTCCTTGTAGCCTTGACACCTCCACCTCGTCACGCCACCATCCCACCTACCGCGACCAGCGATCCAAAACCCCAAGGGCTCCCCCCCGAGCCAACAAACAAACACCACCAATTGCGAGAGAGAGAACCCATCGCCACCGAAGAACCAGAGAGAGGTCGGAGAGGAGAAACTAGAGAGCACCCGAACCTACTCCAGGCCAGCCTCGCCTTGCATCAAGGAAGACTCCCAGGTGTTCCCCGAGAATTTCTAAGCCTATTCCGACCCATCCTCAACCATAACCGTCGATTGAGCCTCTTTGCCGGAACTCTCGCTGCCGACCATCGGGGAGACACTTTGGCCATCAACAGGTAATATTCCCTTCCCAGTTTGCTAGAGGATCACTTAGAGGTGCTAATCAAATTTCCCCACATCGTTTTTTCGTGATTTGCTTTGCTATTTCATTGCATTCCGTCCCCCCTCCACCGAAGGATGGCCACTATCGGCGCGAGGCCCTTAGTCGTTGAGCGTTTGGCCGAGGCCATCCCAAGGCACCTTCCCCTCCTCCTATCCAACGCTCCTATCACCTCGTAGCTGCGTCCGAGCCCTTGGTCTTCTCTTGTGGCCAAACGGACTCTAGCAAGTAGTGACGCTGGCGACGGGAGCGAGGAGGAGGCCATGACTGGTCTCACCTTGTTTTGCTGGAGGTTTTGCCTTGTCCCATGCATGTTCTAGCTTCCTGGATGTTTTCGTAGCTTTGGCATTGCATGGCTTTGTTTTGAGTGAGGTGATCATCTCGTTAGGTTTGAGCTCTGTTCCAGTCACGCGTCCCGACAGCGCGCCCAACATGTGCATATGTGTCAGGGACATTATGGTGCCTGACCTGCCCAGGCCTTGATCACATGTCCTTCCATTTAAGCTTTCCTTACATGTTTGGCTCCTTGGCTTGATTGCGGTTTTCCTTTTTGCTTATGTTTGCAATTTCGCTTTAGTATTCTCTCTAAGTGTTTTTCCTCCATCTTTTAGATTTCCTATGCCCCTTTTCCCTCCCACATAGTCTACCCCCCTTTTACTTAGCATACTATAACTCCTAGGTGTGTTAAGGATTAGTCGTGATAATTAGTTGCTTAGGCATGCCTAGGGGCATGTTCTAAGCATGCGTACCTCTAGCACGCTTGTGATGCGCGGTTATCCTTGGGATCGAGCATGGCCCATCTTAGCCTCCGACCTTATCACACATTCGTCCCTTGCATCATTTTATGCCTTCCAGTTTGATTACACTTCTGTTTTGGCATGTTGCAATTTTTTTAATCACCTTGTTTTAATTCTCATGCATCATCCATGTAGCCATACATTAATCGGCATTCAAGCGCCTACATAGCCATGCATGAAAGCGATAAGTTCGAGAAAGACCGACTTGTCGGGCGTGCGGGGGTGCCTAATACCTTCTCCGTACGTAATAGGAGTCCTTACCCTTTCTTTGGTTCACAATGACTCATGCGTTGCGTCCATTTGGCACAAGGTCACTTTTATCTTGCATTTAGTTTTGCTTTTGATTTTCAATATGGTTTTCCTCGTCTTTTCGCTTTTAAATAGACTAGGTGGTGACTCCATGTTCTTATCTTTATTTTGTTTTGCCTCTTTTGGTGTTTTCGAGTCGTTCTTCCTTTTCCCTTGAATTCACTAGATATGTTGTGGCCCTACCGATCTTCATGCGGTCCCGATCGCATCGTAGTGTAGTTTCCCCCAATAGCATGGTCACAGGAACTGGTGACACCGCTGGGGATATGCATACTCTAGCTTTCATTTTCAGATTTTCCTTGCTTACATGGTTTCCTTTGCTTGTATATTCCTTAATTGTGTGGCTTAATAATGTATCATGCTTTATGGATGATGAGTGTTTTGTTTTACACCAAGATATCATGATCACCCCACATGCACATGCCATGTTCCATGCTTTTTGGAGTGTTGTTTGTTTCTTTACCACAATCATGATCACAACACAAGCACATGCCATGTCCATGCCTTTTGTTTGATGGATGGTGCTTGCCTTGCCATGATTTATTTCTTCCCTTCCCCTTTGGTTTAATTAAAAATCTCGCAAGTAAAATCAACACATAGGGGCAACTAGAGACAACCACACACCTTTTTCCCCTTCATGGTTAAATAAAATGGGCAAGTAAAAATCACCAAGCATACTCACATGATTGAATCATATAGGTGCACGCATCTTCTCTCCTCTGAGTCCACTTACAGTTTGCGAAGGCCAGTCCCGGTCTTTTCGTTCTATTGCTTTGGTGTAGGACTTGATACCGGTCTATCCCGCTAGTCCGGGGTCATGTTGGTGTTAGTAGAGGATACAACCCAAGCCTTGGCAGGGTCGAGGCTCCCAACGCACCACCGTTCCACAGCTTTGGCATGGGACAGAACCTAACTTTCTGCCTTGAGTCAGAGACCTATTCACCTTGAGAGAGCCTGGAGTAGACAACCTCCTACGATACACTTAGATGGTGAGAGAGTGCATTTTAGATGCATCTATATGCGTGTGTGCCACTCATGCCACTTAACTAACATTGCATTGTTTTCTCCTCAGGTTTTGACAACTGTCCTTGTTTATGATCAACAGGTTCGTGCACAAGTCCTTTGACCAGAGCTCGAGTGCCTCTTTTTTGGTTCTCTTGTTGTGTGACACCAGTTCTCAGCCTCCTTTCTGAGCTATTTGTCGCCTCCAACGATAGCTCATCGTAAGATCCGTCCATCCTTCTACTACTGTACCTCCATTCACACTTGCTCACGTACTACCATGGCCCTGCCCGTCAGTGAGGCTCTTTCCTCTGTCGCCTCTAAGAGGATCGCCACATCGGCCCCTTCATCCCTTTTTCTGACTTTTGTTGTAGCTTCGTCGCCTCATGTCAACCTCTTCGAAGTGCATGGAGCATCCTACCCTTTTGTGTGGGGACACTGGTAGACCTTGTCTGGTCTAGAGTCCATCACTAAATCCATCATAGTGACTACAACTCACGCTCTAGAGTCATCTGTGTCCCTCCCTCTGCAGGGCTTTTCTGCTTTTGCCACCTAGCCTGCTACGTTAGCCTCTTTGGTTGGTTTCATTCCTTCTGGACAGTCTGTCCCTCCACTGTCCCCTGCTACGTTAGTCCCGCTAGTGATTCCGCCCTTCGGTACCGCTACCAACGGGAACTCTGCCATGCAGGCCTAGTACTTATTGGCTCTCGCCCAGAAGCTATAGGGCATAGCACTCTCCCTTGATTCCTCGTTGCTCCCATCATCCCCTCCCCTTGAGGTTTCACCACACTTGGCTTTGGCACTCCACTCTGCACCCACTGCACCACCGCCTCGTCCGTCGCCCCAACTCCTCGCTAATCAGGTGATGGGGGTGTCGACCCTGCATCCTTCACCATCATCTTACTCTTCACAACATGCTTCTCCAACACCTGGTGGCTAGCCTCTTGGCTTGGTAGGGCCGTAACACACTCTGGTCCTACTGCCTCGACTCGCCCTAGGACAGTAGCTGCCACCTCTACACTCTACACCACTCACCGCACAGCATACTGCATACCCTCTATCTCTACATCAAACATAGGTACCCCCATACATGCCACAGCACACCACGCACTCGCACGGGTATGCCGGCCATCATGCCATGATACCGGTTGCTATGATGGTGGATCTGGAGGAGCACCTTGGTGCGACCCACACGACATACGCGGCACTTGTCCTAGCTGCACTAGTCTCATCAGCAGCGACCCCAGACGCCCTCCTAACCAAAATGGGAGATTTGGAAAGAGTACTTCAACAAATGTAGGGTGGGGATCGTCAATCGTTTCAGTTCCAGGACTTCTGCTATTTCCTAGAGGCTACTCTCCCACTGAATTTCCAAGTCTCGGACATCAAAAAATATAATGGAAAAGGCTGCCCAATCTCTCATCTGAGGGAATATTATGGAGACCTTGCTCAGCTTCAGGCTGATGAAAGGTTGTTGATCCACTTGTTTCAAAAGAGTCCCTTTGGTCCTACCCTGAAGTAGTTCACTTCCCTGGACATGGCCACCATTCAGACTTGAAATGACCTAGCCCAAGCATTCCTGGAATAGTATTCCTTCAACCTAGACATAGTCCCCAAGAGGGAGGACTGGCTGCCATAAAGTAGAAGTCCCTTGAGCCATTTGGAGAGTACGTCGGGCGTTGGCTTGCCCTCGCCTCATAGGTCAAGGATAGACCCTCTGACAAGGAGTCCATCGAGATGATCATCCGTAGGGCACAGCCAACCATAGGGGGTCTACTCAACATCTAGCCTATCACCACCTTCTCATCCTTCATTAGAGCCAACGCCAGCATGCAAAGCTTGCTACGCAGTGGAAGTTTTCCCACACTCATCGCATTCGCAAAACAGGCAACCGCCCCTAGCCATAGCACCAACACCAGCAACAACAGTAGCAACAACAACAACTATGACTCCAACTCCAACTATTCGAAGAGGAGAGAACCTCTGTAGAACGTCGTTGCATATGTAGGGTCTCCTGCTGTGCATGTGAACGTGATGGGCCCGTCGACTCAGAATCAAGTAGTTTATGCACCAGCACCTAGGACACCCTACATCACCACCACCACCGAGCTAGTGTATCCCGTAGCACCGACAAGGCAACGACAACACCCTCCACAAGGGAGGGCTTGACAAGTAGACTGAGAGTTTACTCCATTGGTCGAACCGTTGAGAACCATCCTTCCCAAGGTGTAGTCACTTCTCAGGTATTCAGACATTGGCTCACCTATAGCTCCTTTCCTGGTGTGGTATAAAGCGAATTTGAACTGCAGTTACCATTGGGTCAAGGGCACTTGACGGACAATTGTTTTATCCTCTGGAACGCCATACAGGATCTCATTGACCGTAAGGTCATCATCATCAACACCCAGGATGTAGGGTCTACACCTGCCCCAACACAAGCATCACCAACACAAACACACCCCAGTGTAGTCAGTCAGCCTCTCCCCTACAAGCACTGTCTCTTTCCTATCGGGTCCGGCACTCCCTTGCCAGACCCTTCTGATATTATTCATCATGTTTCTGTGCCTTTCCCATCTTAACTGTACCAGTCTTTCCTCATAGGTTCAAGACCGTCATCTACATGACCAACTTGACCTCTAGGATAGAACGCGTGATCGCATCACCTACCATGCAATCATCCTTGGCTATACCCGTTTTCTTTGAAGCGAGACCTCAACCAGCTTTTACCCAACCCATCCATCTAGCTGCCTATTCCACATACCTTCCGTCAACCCCTGGTCATTAATCTGACTAGATATACCCACTGGGTTCCGTATGACTATGCCGCAAAGATTTGCGTAGATATCACACAGTCCGGAAGGGTGTACAAACCCCCAGCTTCGATTCTTAGGGCAAGCCATCCAACACCACTCCCACCACAGCAAGCAAGCCAGCCCATGAAGCCTGCCACCGAAGAAGCCACCACTAAGCCTACCACAAGTGCCACCAACAAATCCCTAGATGACATCACCTCCCAGCTCAAGAAAGTCAAGGCCGACATATCCATCTGGGACCTTATCCATACCTCAGCTAAACACTAGGAGGCCTTCCTCCGGGTGTTCCAAGTAACCCATGTATCTCCCACCATCGAGCCCACAACTCTTGAGAACATGGTAGGCGTGATCGCAACGCTGCAGGTTATCTCCTTCTCCTCTCATGAGTTGCCTCTAGCAGGTACCAAACACAACCAATCGTTGTTTATCACTGTGCAATTCAAAGTTTCTGAATTCCATTGATGTTGGTTGATAATGGCACATGTTTAAAAATTTGTCGCTTGTGTACCACAAGTAAGATTGGATTCAAGGCTGAGGATATCACATTTGCAGTCAAAGGAATGACGTCCTTTGATAATACACATCACGACACGTTGGGAGTCTTGGTCATCCCTCTGACCGTCGGTCCGGCTTAGTTTGACGTTGAGTTCTATGTTGTCAATCTTGAGACTACCTTCAACCTCCTGCTTGGGTGCCCATGGATACACAAGCATCAAGTTATCCTGTCAACCCTAAACCACATGATCAAGTTCTGCTATAGCAATGACATCGCCATTGTCATGGCTGAGAACTTTGGAAAGATGAGGTTGACATAGTCTCTTTTGTTGACATACAGACTGTCCATTTTGATCCCAAGCCTTCAAATTTGCTTTATCGGGTTAAACTGTTTGACCCGGTCAACTTCATTCTGGATCTCGAGTGCGTCAGCTTTCTGGTCGTTCACAGTCACCCTCAGTTGATGGTCAAGAACCTCTATCACCGATGGGGGTACAAAAAGGATGCACCACTCGGGCGATACGGTCAAGGGATCACGGAGCCAATCAGAGTGAAGAGGAGAAGAGATCATGAAGGACTCGGTTACCAAGGACCACCCCATCACGCACACAAGCATCGGAGATTGCCTATCTCTCCGGATATGACTAACTTTGTTAGTGCAGGTGTGATGGATCCTAACAGGAGCCCTTCCCTGACCATCACAGTAAAAACAACAGTAGAGTCCAGTAGAGAATATTGAGTGGGTTTGTGTGGAGGATTACTACACAGACGAAGACTCCCTGAACGTAGTTGAGCCAGGCCCAACAAACAGAGCAGAGCAGTAGCACCAGTAGTTCCAGCATCCACCCGTTTAGCATTACCACCCCCTTCATCAGCAATAGTTATCACACCCGACCCCATAGTCAGTTTAGAGTTGTTAGTTCTAGCAGTAGTTCAGGCAGAACAATCGCCAATACAGTAGTCACAGCAGCAGACCAGTTGGCAAAGTTGTCAGTAGGGTTAGCAACAGCGTTACAGTCCTAGCTAGTCACAGCAGTAGACCAATTGGCAGAGTTGTTGCCAGTAGCGCTAGTAGTCCAAGCATAGCAATCTATCAGCAGCAACATCATAGTCCTTCCTGTCCCCAGGCCCTTGGTGCAGTCAGAGACTTGCGTCTATTATGATGATTTCGCCTTCGATGAAGAAGAGGGCGCGACCATTGAGAGCCATGTAGACACAGTACTAAATGACATGGAGGTGTTGTTCAAGGAGTAGTTAGCAGTCTTGGCAGGAGGATGTAACCAAGAAGAGCAAGAACAAGAAAGTCAAGGTGGTGGTGTCAAAGTCGGAGCCCGCCTCACTTCAGATTCACCAGAGTCCTCTAGCTATCATGGCCGTGGAGGAGATGAAGCTAGTTGAGACTAGACTAGAGGAATTAATCTCCGAGTAGCCGAGAGGTAGGTCTAGATGGTACCTGTAGTACAAGTCTCATTTTGAGACAAGCGAGGATAGAAAAAAGACCTTGAAGTAGGCTCCTCAAAGAGCCTAGCAGGCAGCCCCCAGAACAGTCAGTAGTAAGATAGCCATTGAGGAGGAATTGTTGTAAATAGTACAGAAAATACAAAAAAATCAGGAAAAATGCAAAAAACCCAAAACAATTTGTAGAGTTATTGTAGTAGAGGGAGAAGGACAACCCAGTTCCTCGACAGGGTAGAAGAGCACAGGTCTAGAGTTCACACAATGTGGCTACAAGAACACCAGAGTCAGCGTGACCCTTCTTAGGCACAAACAATGGTAGGAGTCAAAACAGATCCTCTCCTTCAACATCACCGACTCCACATTAGAGAAAGAGGTCCTGTTAGAGCTGATAGCATATGAGGAGGAGGATGACACAGGCGCCGATGATCCAGAAGATGCACCATAATTCCACCCCTACGACGATGATCCAGATGACCCTAATTTGCACATCAAGGAGGACACGGAGCTGGTAGATATTGGCACACCAGGCAATGTTCAAAAAGTCTACATCAGTGCCAAATTGTCTCCAGAGGCAAAGACAGAATTCATCACGTTCTTCAAGAAATACAGTGATGTCTTTACTTGGAGTTATGATGATATGGTCGGACTAGATGTTGAGGTAGTAGTACATACCTTACCACTTAAGTTAGATGCCAAATCAGTCAAGCAGAAACTCAGAAGGTGTTGCTCGTAGTGGCTTCTTAAACACAAAGAGGAAATCATGAAGCAACGTCACGTCAAATTTCTCAAAGTCGTCATTTACCTAGAATGGTTAGCCAATGTAGTTCCAATGCCAAAAAAAAGGATGGATGGGTTCGCATGTGCATCGACTATAGAGACCTCAACAAAGCGAGCCCGAAAGATGATTTCGCACTACCTCACATTGATGTACTAGTGGACAAAACCGCAGGACATAAGATGCTATCATTCATGGATGGCTTCTCAGGCTATAACTAGATCAGAATGGTGGAAGAAGAAATGGAAAAGACATCGTTCATCACCCGTTGGGGGGTCTTCTGCTACAAAGTAATGTCATTCGGACTCAAGAATGTGGGCGCTACGTACCTATGACCATGCCCGCCCGGGGATGCGGCACGAAGTCGCGCTAGAGGGAGGAGGCCACAGCCATGCCAAGATGGCGAAGGCGCAAGATAGGATAAATGAAAAGAAAAGGATGTTAGAAATATTAACATTAATTTTGATGATTATTCATTTGTGCTTATTTTCATAAATATTATAACGTGAAAAAGATTTAGAGTGTCTTAGCATGAATTCAAAAATACATACCGACATCAAGAGCGATGGACTATTCCAGCAA
>JAMKQA010037011.1:0-23764 GCA_024699735.1 Posidonia australis | reverse complement strand
GAGTTTGTGTGTTTTATTTTAACCAGAAGGGGGAAACAAACATGTCTCTACTCTCCTAGGCATGTCAAGTGCGAAAAGGGGAAGAAAACACACAAGTAAGGCAAACAAGCAAGCAAACAACAAACAAAATGCATGATCATGGCATGTGCAAGTTTCGTGACATCATGATTGTGAAAAGAAAACATCCATCACATCAAAAGGCATGATATATAGCAAGTGTGTGTAGTGACATAGCAAATGTGTGAAATAAAGTGCAAAAGGCTTGCTAATTAGATAAACAATCACCAACCAAGCAAACAAGCAACCTATGAAGTCGAAGCAAGCAAAAAGGACTAAACTGAAAGCTGGAATCTGGTTATCCCCAGTGGAGTCGCCAGTTCTATGACCATGCCGACCCGAGGGAGGTCCCGACGCGGGGTCGCGCCAGTAGGAAGGAGATCACAACCATATCAAGATGGCGAAGGTGCATGGAAAGATAAAAGAAAAAGAAAAGGAGTCGCCACCTAGTCTTTTAAGGGAAAGACGAGCAAAACCACAAAAAGATGAATGCTTGGAATGCAAATGCGAAGGCTGGATGTCTGCTAACCAGATAATGGGTAAGGATTCCTATTACGCACGAGGAAGGTGTTAGGCACCCTCGTACGCCCGAGAAACTCGATCTTTCTAGTCCTATTGCATGCTGAGGGTTAGATGAATGTTTAATAAACCTGGATCATGCTCTAATCATGCTAATATGGATGCCATGACAAGACTAAATGGATTTGCAAGACGATGTGTGAAAATTGCAGAAAAATCCTCAAGAATTGACAAAATTGCAGAAACCACATGAAATGACGATGTTCTAGTAAAGAATGCCTTGAAAAATCATAATGATGTCAAAAGGATGAAAAGTAAAGTCAATCTAAGTCCTCGAAATCATGGAAAAAGTCGTGAAAATCAAAAGGAGAAAAATAATCCATGGTGGGGACAAATGTCGGCCCTCGGGCCTGTTAATGTACGCCCTGGGGCGATGAAATTCAAATCAAATCAAAAATATGAATTTAGGATTAAAGCCAATCAAATTAGATATCAGACAAGAATCTCTGAAGACAGAGTGGATCAGAATCATGTAAAAAGTCATGAAAATCAAAAAGGGGAAAATAATCTGTAGTGGAGACAAATGTCGGCCCTTCAGGCCTGTTAATGTACGCCCTCGGGAGATGAAACACAAATCAAATCAAAAATATGAAATTTAGGATTAAAACCAATCAAATCAGATAATAGACATGAGACCCTAAGGACGAAGTGAAGAAAAGAAAACCATGGAGGAAAGGCATGGAATGCCGACTCGCTAAATTGGGATAAATGTGAAGAAAAAGGATTAAAAAGTAAAGATAATTGCCTAAATGTGAAAAAGCTCTAGAGAATGGCTGAAACATGGACAATGCAAGACTACATGCAAAGAATAGGATGTTTGCTCATGAACTAGGGAATAGGTGCAATTTGGTCATTTTTGCTGGCCAGAGGTGACAAGTGCATGCATGGCCTAAGATATGTCAAAATGTATGCTAAATGTCTGGAAAATGTCATTTGGAAGAAACCAGGAGAAGAAAAATCACCAAAAGGATGTAAATGCAATAAATGACAAACATAGGGACTAAAACGCAAAATTCGCGAAAAGAGTGAGAGACTGGATGAAAAACAGGTTCATGATCCTTATTCTAACATGCAAGTGATGGTTCTAGTGTCTATGTGGCACAAGGATGTGAAAAGTGCACTTGTATAATTTCCTAAAAATCTAGGGACTAAAGTGCAAAATTTACACATGAGTGCAAATGCGACCAAAATGTGAAACTATAGATCAAATCCCAGTGAAAACACAATGCTTAAATAGATTCCATGATTAAATGCGAAACAAGAGTGAAAATACCCCCAAAATGTGATGGAAAACATTTAAAAACCCTAAATGATGGATTTAGAAATAAATTAAGGGCCAAAATGTAAATTTCATGTTAAAAAATACTTTAATATGAATTCAAGGGCTTTTTTGCAAAATTTCAGGGCCTGGCTGTGACAAAAATTAAGCTTTTATGTTGGTCAAGGCAATTATGAAGTTTCCTGAGGTTTAAAATGCAAAATTCATAGTGAAAACTCATTTTAAAAAGTTCTAGGGACTTAAATGCAAATTTTTAGGACCTAATTGTAAAGAAAATTCTACTTCCATGAAGAATAGTGTGATTCTTAGAGAATCCAGGGCTCAGACTCCAAAATCCATAGAAGAAAGACATTCCAGAAAACTTCAAGGGTCTAAATGCAAATTCCCAGGACTTAAATGTGATAAAAAATTGATTTTATTGACTATCAGTGCACTTTTAAAGATATTTAGGGATTAGAATGTAAATTTCACTGAAAAACTTGTTTTAGAAACACTAAGGGACCTAAATGTAAATTTTCAGGACCTAAATGTGATAAAAAACCAATTTTAATGATTATCAGTGCAATTTTAAAGATATTTAGGGTTTAGGATGTAAAATTTACAAAGAAAACTTGTTTTAGAGACATTCAAGGGCTAAATCTAAATTTTCAGGACTTAAATGTAATAATTCATGCATCAATTTGCTAAACAAATAAAAGATGAACTCCTCAAGGGGTCAGATGCAAAATTCATGGATAAAAAAAGAATAAAATTTATTTTAAAACTGTACGGACTAAAATGCAAATGTCTAGACCCATATGCAATAAAAAAGGACTGAAATGAAATAAGGAAAGGACCTAAAAGTAATAATGAAAAACTAATATGAACGGGCCATAAAAGTCCCATTCGAAGATCACCAGAGGTCACCGACGCTCTACTGCCGGCGACCATCTTCGGCCACCTCCCAGGGGTACTCTGGGGGCAGACAGGGCTCGAGACGGCCGGAGGAGCGGCACGGCGGAGCTCCGGGGAGCATCGGCGAGGCTTGTGGTGGTTTGGATCGTTCCCCCACCTCGCGCTCCGGCGAGGGGGACTGCGGCGGTGGCTGGTACATTGTGGGGCGTCGGGGCGACGGCGGAGAGGCTCGACGCATGGTGGAGAGTGTTTCAGAGACCTTGGCGTGGAGGAGGAGGCCTTGGTTTGCTCCAGCGACCTCTCGTCGGTGGGCGACGACAACTGCAGCCAGCGACATCAGCGCGGCGACGAGCGGAAGCTTCTCTGGGGCAGAGGGGCTCAGAGGGAGAGGCGAGGAGAGGAGAAGAAAGGGTAAGAGGAGGGAAGAAGGCCCCTGGGGCCCTACCTGCAGTCGAGCTCAGAAGCTGCCGGCGATGGTAAACCCATCGCCGGAGGAGAGCTGGAGGCACGCGGGGAGGCTAGCTCCCTCGCGGTGCATCCTGGGGTCTTTAGGAGACTCTGGGGTGATGCTCAGAATTGAAGTAGAAGGGGAGAAGAGTACTTGTCGAGCGAGGTATCCTCTCTAGAGTGCTTGCCGACAGATCGACGGTTGGGCTCCAGCAGCTCTGGTCTGCCCACCGATGGCTGGGGTCTTTACCTGAGCTCACTCATCACCGAACCACGTCTTCCACTTCGGACAGGTGAAGCTGACCACAACACTATAGGATGTACGTCGAATATGTAGCTTATCCAAGTTTCTAGGGCCTACCATATTCATGCAACGAGATGGGTTATTTACCTGAGCCCACTCATCACCGAACCACATGCCGCGTTGGCTCTCCCATAGGTCAACGTCAAATAGATGTGGCTTGTCGACACAGTGAAACCACTCAAGGTAGTCCTCGTACGTGACCACTCGGAGTATGTATCTACTCCGTATAGCTACAGCCTCGACACTCAGGAACTTCACTGCTGCATGAGAGATGGGCTTTGAACCCATGTCGGTAGGAGGAGGAATCAGGATGCAGAACTCATTCGTGATCTGGTGCCATACCCATCAAGGCAGGTAGTACACAGAGTGCTAGTGGTAGTAAAATCTGATTTGCCAGCGAGTTAGCTCTATGGTGGAATTGAGGGGAATCTTGTCATATCGCTCATACCTAGTTAAAGGACGAAGGTTTAACAACATTCACAAAGTGACAAAGGCAGATGTTAAAGATATTTAAATTGAAACAACAGTAGTAAATCTAAACAGAAAGAAGAATGATCTTACATCCTTGATACTTAGCAGATCAAGCAAGTATCTGTACGCCATGTAGGAAAAGTCACTAGAAGCGACCCAGTGGTCCGGCTTACACCACTAGTGAGGAAGAGGTAGCTTCTCTCAACGGAGATAATAGCAGTAATGCCCCCAAAATACATGCTCAATTGACCAATACTGCAAAAGATAGGAAACAAGTCAGAATGGGCAATTTAGATTTACAAAAGTAGACTAAAATTGAAACAAAAACAAGATGCTTACCATCAGAAGAGGATATAGTCCAATATATGAGCGATGGTTCTTCTGGACCACCAAGTCAAGACCTTGAATGAGGTGAGCATAGTTGGCACCACCCCAGTCATAAAAAGTCAACCAGCTTAGGTTTGCTACGTAGATCAGCCAGTCCACATGTACACAATGGCCAGAGGTGTCGCAAAAAATCAAGTAAATCAGCTCTAAAAGAAAATGGCAAAGAATGCAGTTCGCCTCAACAGTCCCAGGTGCTGGATCCGACTAAAAGAGTGCCAATACCACAACCACTATAGAGTGAAGTAGAAGGAAGCCGTCTTGTTGTAGGTGGGTGTAACACCCGAAAATTCATTTTGTAATTATTTACATTTTAACGAATTTATTCCTAGACGGGTGTTACTATTCCGAGGCTTGTGTGGATTTGTGCTTTTGGACTTGGGCCTTGTGGGCTGACTTCTGTGGCATGTCCCTATGCGTGGTTGGCACTATGCTTGAGGTCCTAGGTGTAGGTCCACATAGGGCCCACATTGTGGGCTGGTTGGTGGGAGTGTTTCGGTGCAGGGAGTCGTTGACCTGTGCCTTGGAGCTGGCAATTGGACTGTGTGAGGCGAGGCTAGAGGGTGGCTGGAGACTGGCTGGTGCGTGCATGTTGGGGGTTGGTGGGCAAGTGCGCTGCGACTTCCTACGTCCCGAGCATGCCATCTCCCTCCTCTCATTCCTTCCTGTCTCCTCTCCCTCCTCTCATTCCTTCCTGTCTCCTCTCCCTCCACTCACTCCACCTCTCCCCTGCCCACCCTTTCTCTCCCTCTCTCCTCTGGTTCCCATCCCCTCCCTTGTCCACCCCTGTTTTGGTGTGCTCGAGAGTTGATAGAGGCATGCGGTGGCGTGAGGTGGCTCGTGGCTGATTGGGAAGCTTCGGAGTGGCATCCCTGAGGTCAAATGGTGGCCGAGGTCGTACGGGGTCGCTGGTGTTCAACAGGTCAGAGGGTCGTCGAAGCTCGTTTCAGGTACGTAACCCCAATTTAATGTGTAGAAATCATGTAAAATGGTAGAAATGCCTAGGATGCATGTAATATAGTCTAAATTTCACGTTTTAGAATTTTTGAGAATTTATTGTGGTATTTAAGGGTATTTATGGCGATTGGTGTGTTTTGGGTCGTTTTGACCATTATGCTTTTGCGATTGTGTATCTTGATGCATGGTGAATGGATTTTGGTTTTGTTTGTTGGGTTTTGGAGTAGACTCGAGGGTCTACCACATATGTTTTATTCGAGATTTTTGGTGATTGTTTGGAGGTCTGATCAGTGCTCCCACTTCAAGTGATTTTTGGGTGCCCTATTGTTGACTGTCTAAATTCTGACAAAAAACTGGGGACACAGGCCGATTGCGTGGGCCACATGCACGGGTTCGACAGCGGCTCTGGCCCCAAGTCCAGGGGTGCAGGCCAGACGTGCAGGCTACATGTGCGAGCCTAGTAGGGTTTTCTGGGGTTTTCCTAATTTTTTTTTGGAAAATATATTTTAATGTAGTGGTTTTCCCGATTGGTTTGTATTGCCCATGTAAGATAGGATTGTGGGCCATCAGTGGTGGTCTCCTGGGACACCTGATGTGTCATTTTACCTTATTTTGAAATAGTTTCTAAAGATATAAAATGGTTTTGGAAAGTGGATTTCAAAGAGATAGTTGGCTTGTTTTGGGAAATGTTTTCCTGTTTTTTGTGTGCGGGCCGAGATAGTGTGGGACTGTGTCATCGGGACCAGGGAATGTGACGACATTCTCGACTGGTCGAGCGCGACACCATGGTAGAGGTCGGGGTTGAAGATACCTGTGGTTGAAAGGCGTCGTGTCGTGGAGGTATGAGACTTCTTGACTGTCATCTCAAGGCTAGGGTTGTAGTCCACGGGTTGAGGTGTCTTATGGCATGATGGGGAGGTATGATACTCCTACTGTCGCTGTGAGCACTGAGGCTCAGGTATCGTTGGGTGTGGAGGTATGACACTCCCTCCTAAGCACTGTGTGTGGAGGACACCGTGAGGAGGTAGACCCTGTGGTGGCTAGTGCAGGTGGGACACGTGCCCCGTAGCTTGTAGCGTCTTGAGAGACAGGACAACCTTCCCAAGGAGGGTTGGCTTTGTGAGGGTTCGCCAGGTAGGGTGAATCATGGGACAGTGATCACTCCTATATAGGGTGGCTTCACTGTGGTAGTGCAAGATGCCATGCTCGCTCCTTGGTGGACTACTTGTGGCAAGAGTTTGGTCACCTAGCACTGGGATTCCCAACTCACTATCTATGGTTTTGGCCATTGAAGGCCTTTGCTTGTGGTTTTGGGCTGGTAGTGCCCCATTTGTGGTTTTGGCTGGTGTGGGCCTAGCTTGTGGGATTTGACAAAAAATGATTTGTGAAATGAATTTTAAAGGAAAATTAATTATGATTTATTTTCTGCTATTTTTCGTGGGGTGCGTACTGGATGACTTCTATCAGTCATGCGTTACCTTGTGGTTTTGGTTTGCAAGTGCAGACAAGCGGTTGCTATAGCATAGTGCATATAGTCTGAAATCTTCTAACCGCACACACATGTTCCTAGTAGATGTTATTTTTCTGTTAGCTTTTATTTTCTTGTAATTTAATTTGTTTAAATTATTATGGAAAAATTTGAGGCATGACAAATTTTGGTATTAGAGCTCCATGTTCACTAGGTCATACTAGGCTAGTGCTATAGCTAGGGTGTCTATTCTAGAGACTCCATAGGTTTTGCATGCATGGTAAAGTCTGTACCTGATTTTTTGCCATGGTTTTCTAGTTGTTTTGTTTGTGGTGTAGGCACTTTGCCATTCTCCAGTAGGATGCCTCCTCATGGTCATAAGGGCAAGACCCCTGTCGAGGAGATTGAGCCCCGAGAGGACGTAAGTAGATGGAAGGCAGTTCGTGTGGAACTAACGAGTTTGGCACACGGGATCTCTCACGCGCTCAACAAGAGTAGTGCCAGCTAGTCTTCAGGTGACTCGTGGCTAAACCAGTTCACGAAGCTCCATCCACTGTCATTCAAGGGCAAGGTCAGTGCTGGGGAGAGCGAGGCTTGGCAGGAGAAGGTGGTGAAGATGTTGGAGAGCATGGCGTACCCGAAGGATCATTGGGTGTGGTTGGTGACTTATCTGCTGGATGGTGAGACAGATAGGTGGTGGAAGTCTGTGAGGAACCTGAGGTTCCCGAACTCAGTCACTGTTAGCATCCAGTGGAAAGATTTCAAGGTGACCTTCTATGACAAGTATTTTCCCTCTCAAGTGAAGGAGCAACTTCGTCGAGATTTTTGGAGACTAGGGTAGGGCACAATGTTGGTGCTCGAGTATGAGTCTGTGTTCACCTGGTTGGAACGTTTTGCTCCTGCCTATGAGTCTGAGGAGGAGCGGGCGTAGAGATTTCTAGACGACTAGAACCCAAGGCTACAGGTGAAGGTGATGGGCTGTTGGTGCCAGACTGTGGAGGACATGGTTGGATGTCGTATCGCTTTGAGGCTGAGCATCAGAAGTTTTGCTGGGAGTAGCAGAGCAGGCCTCAATCAGACAGGGTCCAGTGCTCTCTGTGGGAACTAGTGCTTCAACTATGGTCAGCTGGGTCACATCGCTACATATTGTCCCCATCCTTGACGAACCTCAACTCCAGTGGTGTGCTATAATTGTGGAAAGGTAGGACACGTTCTGAGATCCTGTCCGAAACCACCTAAGAAGGCAGGAAGTGCACCGCAGTAGCCGACTAGGGGATGGGTGTTCACATTGCAGCCCTAGGCGTTGAGTCTTCGGGAGATATAGTTGAGGGTAATGATGATTAGTTGGTTCTATAACCCTCTGGGATTTGTTGTAATCTCCTTGTAATCTGGACATCTGCCTAATTGTATGGATGTGTGGTGTTGTTTGTTTGGTCATCAGGTTCTTTTATTGTGGCTGGTCGGATGGCCAAAGTGTTGTTTAACTCAGGGAGTTCTTTCTCCTTTATCTCTGAGTCTTTCGTGGCGAAGTTATGACAGAGACTAGCTAGACTAGCCTTTCATCTAAGCGTGGTGACGTCGTAGGGGGAGCACAGTTTGGCATGGAAGTATCTACGGTCTGTCGACTTGACGCTGAATGGCAGAGAGTTCAACACCAGCTTGATCGTGATGGACATGCATGAGTACGATGTGATACTCGGCATGGATTGATTGGCGCAACAGTTCGCTTTGATCGACTGTGCTCGGAGGAGAGTTTATTTTGGGTCTCCTGAGGATGGGTCTTTCTTTGTGCAAGGTCGGTGTCAGGGTGAGCCTAAGCTTGTCATTTTAGCTATGAAGGCTTATAAGTCTTTGGTTAGGGGTTGCTAGGGTATCTAGCCAGTATAGTTACCTCCACTACTCCTGAGTTGGGTGTTCACAATATTTCTATGATGTGTGAATATCCTAACGTTTTCCTTGACGATTTACCTAGTATGCCACCTTACAGGGAAGTAGGGTTCTTGATCGATCTAATCCTCGGTTTGGTGCTATGTTAAAACGTCCTTATCGCATGGCACCAGTGGAGTTGCGAGAACTTAAGACTCAGTTGCAGGAGTTGCTGGATAAGGGGTCTATCAGATCGAGTGTGTCTTTGTGGGGAGTGACTGTCTTGTTCGTCCGTAAGAAGGATGGTTCGCTCCGGCTGTGCATAGACTATCGGATGCTGAACTAGATCACAGTGAAGAACAAGTATCCCTTGCCCCTGCATTGATGATCTATTCGACCAGTTGCGGTTTGCATCCGTGTTCTCAAAGAATGATCTAAGGTCAAGGTATCACCAGTTGAAGATAGGAGACTTAGACATTCAGAAGACTACTTTCTGGACGCTATACAGGCATTACGAGTTCACGATCATGCCTTTCGGCTTGACTAATGCACTGGCTACGTTTATGGATCTGATGAAAAGGATTTTCAACCCTTTTATGGACCAGTTCATTGTGATTTTTGTTGTTGACGTACTGGTCTACTCTCTGGATGTTGAGACTCATGCCTTGCACCTGAGGGCGGTTTTGGATACTCTATGGTGTCATCAGTTGTACACCAAATTCTCCAAGTGTGAGTTCGGGCTGAGCGAAGTCATGTTCCTTAGCCATTTGATTTCTAGAGAAGGCATTAGAGTGGATCATGCCAAGGTCGAGGCAGTGAGCAGTTATGAGCGACCTAGGACTGTAACGGAGATCAGGAGTTTCTTGGGTCTAGCGAGCTATTATAGGAGGTTTATCAGGGATTTCTCCTCCATAGTTGTGCCTCTAACAAAGTTGACCAGGAAGGGAGTTCCACTTTGCTGGGACAAAAATTATGAGGTAAGTTTCCAAGATCTAAAGTCTCATCTGATTTCTGCCCCTGTGTTGACTCTGCCTTTTGGAAGTAGTGGCTTCACTGTGTATAGTGATGCCAATAATGTTGGGTTAAGGTGTGTTCTAATGCAGCATGGCAATGTCATCGCATATGCTTCGCACAAACTGAAGGATCATGAGAAGAAATACCCGACCCACGATTTGGAGATGGCTACCGTAGTATTCGCTCTCAAGTTTTGGCGACACTATCTCTAAGGAGAGCAGTTTAAGGTCTTCACTGATCATCAGAGCTTGAAGTATATCTTCATGCAAACGGACCTCAACCTGAGGCAGCACCGTTGGGTGTGGAGTATTTGATAGACTATGATTTTAGCTTGTCTTACCATCCTAGCAAGGCCAACGCGGTCGTCAATGTCCTGAGTCGGCGTACGCATGTGATGGCGAGCCTGATGGTCATGGAGTGGACCATGCTGGAGGATCTGATGAGCTATAGGCCGAAGTGGCATGCTGGGGGGACGGTTGGTGCCTAGATGGCCAACCTATTTGTTCGCCTTAAGCTGTTAGAGTTTATTGTCGCCTATCAAAAGTTGGATCCATTTGTTCAGGTTGTGTATAAGAAGTTGGAGGCTGGTGGAGAGCCTCATTTCTCTGTTGAGACATATGGAGAGATGAGGTATGATATGCGTCAGTATGTGCCCCAGCATGAAGAGGCCAGATAGAGGTTGTTGGATGAAGTGCATCGGTCTAGGTACATTATTCACCGTGGGAGTACGAAAATGTACTGAGACCCGAAGCGGAACTTTTGTTGGCCTGGCATGAAGAGAGATGTTGCTGACCTTGTGGCGACATGTACTACCTACTAGCTAGTCAAGTAGAGCACAAGAGACCTAAAGGGACCTTGCAGCCGTTGGATATTCCTGTTTGGAAGTGGGAGCACATCTCGATGAACTTCATGACTAGTTTGCCGCAGACTTAGAGGAAGAACGACACTGTATGGGTGATCGTGGATCAGCTAACCAAGTCTGCTCACTTCCTGGCCATTCGAGTGAAGCTTCTGATGCACCATTTGATAGAGTTGTAAGTTTCCAAGGTGGTAAGGCTGCATGGTGTTCTAGTGTACATCATGTTGGACAGAGAAATGAGGTTCACCTCAAGGTTCTAGAGAACTCTGCAGAAGGCTTTTTACACTATACTCAACTATAGCATAGCATTTCATCCTCAGTCGGATGGTCAGACAGAGAGGACTATCCAGATGCTGGAGGATATGCTCAGAGCATGTGCCTTAGACTTTCAAGGGAGTTGGGAGGATCATCTGCCATTGATTGAGTTCGCCTACAACAATAGTTATCACTCGAGCATCGGGATGGCGCTGTATGAAGCTTTGTACGATAGGCCATGCAGATCGCCAGTTTGTTGGAACGACGTGGGTGAGTGTCAATTGATTGGTCCTGAGTTAGTGCAGTTGTATAAAACAAAGTGGATTTGATCCATAGCAGGCTATTAACTGCACAGAGTCGGTTGAAGAGCTATGCCGATAGGAGGATACCACTAGAATTTTTGGTGGGAGACTACATGTTCCTGACGGTGTTGCTGACCAAGGGTGTCATAAGGTTTGAAAAGCATGGCAAGCTGAGTCCTCGCTATATTGGCCCATACCAGATCATCCAGAGGATCGGTGAGGTTGCTTATCAGTTGGATCTACCACCAAAGATGTCGTCCGTGCATGACGTGTTCTATGTCTTCATGCTGAGGAAGTGCCTGACTGACGCGTCCCATGTGATCCCAATTCAGTTAGAAGGGCTCAGGAAGATCTGTCCTTTGTGGAGGATGTCGTCCAGATTGTCAACCATAAGGAGAAGGTGTTGCAGAACAAGGTGATTCCACTAGTGTTGGTGCGGTAGCGACATCATGGAGTCGAGGAAGCCACGTTGGAACGTGAGGAAGCCATCTTAATCCTGTACTCGTATCTTTTCGCCTAGTGATTTCGAGGTGAAATCTTCTTTTAAGGGGGTTAAGATGTAACACCCGTAAATTACTTTTGTAATTATTTACATTTTATTGAATTTATTCCTAGACGGGTGTTACTGTTCCGAGGCCTATTGTGTGGATTTGTGCTTTTGGGCTTGGACCTCGTGGGCTAGCTTCTGTGGCGTGTCCCTGTGCATGGATGGTACTATGCTTGTGGGCTCTGGTGTGGGTCCACTTGGGGCTCACATTGTGGGCCAATTGGTGGGAGTGTTTTGGTGCGAGGAGTCGTTGGCCCATGCCTTGGAGCTGACAGTTGGGTTGTGTGTGGTGAGGCTGGAGGGTGGTCGGAGACTGGCTGGTGTGTGCATGCTCAGGGTTGGTGGGCAGGTGCGTAGCGACTTCCCTCTCCACGTATATAATGCATGCATGGGGCAAGTCTTCTTCGACACACGTTCCTTTCCTCTTCTTCTCTGTGCGTTTTCCTTCATTCCATGCACGCCATCTCCCTCCTCCCCTTCCTTCCCATCACCTCTCCCTCCACTCACTCCACCACACCCCTGCTCGCCCTTTCTCTCCCTCTCTCCTCCCGTTCCAATCCCCTCCTTGGTCCACCCCTATTTTGGTGTGCTTGAGAGTCGACGGAAGCATGCGGCGGTGTGAGGTAGCACGTGGCGACGTGGGAAGCTCCGAAGTGGCGTCCTTGAGGTTGTAGGGTGGCCGTGGTCATGCGGGGTTGTCGGTGTTCGTCGGAGTCGATTGGAGGGTCGTCAGAGCTTGTTACAGGTACGTAACCCTAATTTAATGTGTAGAAATCATGTAAAATGGTAGAAATGCCTATGATGCATGTAATATAGGCTAAATTTAATGTTTTACAATTTTTGGGAATTTATTGTGGTATTTATGGGTATTTATGGCGGTTGGTGTGTTTTGGGTCGTTTTGACCCTTATGCCTTTGCGATTTTGTATCTTGATGCATGGTGAATGGAGTTTGGTTTTGTTTGTTGAATTTTGAGTAGACTCAAAGTGTTTACCACATAAGTTTTATTCATAATTTTTTGAGATTGTTTGGAGGGTCCGATCGAAGCTCGCACTTCGAGTGATTTTTTTGTGCCCTGTTGCTAGTTGTCCGATCGGGCCGTATGCGTGGGTTCGACAGTGGCTCTGGCCCCTAGTCCAGGTTCTGTTAGCGTTTAGACGAAAGTGCCAAGGGCACAGGCCGGACATACGGGCCACATGCGCGGGCAAGGATTTTTGGGATTTTCCTAGATTTTTTTGGAAAATATATTTTAATGCAATTATTTTCCGAATTGGTTTGCATTGTCCCTCTAAGATGAGATTGTAGACCATCAATGGTGATCTCCTAGGACACCAAATGTGCCGTTTTACCGAGATTTTGAAAGTGTTTCCAAAGATATAAAATGGTTTTTGAAAGTGGATTTCAAAGGGATAGTTAACCAGTTTTGGAAAATGTTTTCCTAGTTTCCTGTGTACAGGCTGAGAAAGTGTAGGACCATGTCGTCTGGACCAGGGAATGTAATGACATTCTCGGGTGATCGGGCACGACACCCTAGTCGAAGTCGGGGGCCAAGATACCTGAGACTGAGGGACGTCAGATAGTAGAGGTATGAGACTCCTTGACTGTCGTCTCTAGGCTAGGGTTGTGGTCAGCGGGTTTAGGTGTCTTGTGGCATGACGGGGAGGTATGATACTCCTGCTGTCATTGTGAGCACTGAGGCTCAGGTGTCGTCTGGTGTGGAGGTATGACACTCCCTCTTGAGCATCGTGTGTGGAGGACACCATGAGGAGGCAGACCTTGTGGTGGCCAGTGTTAGTGGGACACGTGTCTTGTAATTGGTAACATCTTGAGAGACAGGACAGCCTTCCCAAGGAAGGGTTGGCTTTGTGAGGGTTCTCTAGGTACGGAGAATCGTGGGACGGTGATCGCTCCTGTACAGGGTGACTTCACCGTGGCAGTGCATAACGCTGTGGTGGCTCCTTGATAGACTGCTTGTGGCCAGAGTTTGGTTGCCTGGCACCGAGCTTCTCAACTCACTATGTGTGGTTTTGGCCATTGAGGGCCTTTGCTTGTGGTTTTAGGCTAGTAGAACCCCGTTTGTGGTTTTGACTGGTGTGGGCCTAACTTGTGGGATTTGATAGAAAATGATTTGTGAAATGAATTTAAATGGAAAATTAATTATGATTTGTTTTCCGCTATTTTTCGTGGAGTGCGTACTGGATGACTTCTGTCACTTATACGTTTCCTTGTGGTTTTGGTTTGAAGTACAGATTAACAGTTGCTATAGCATAGTACATATAGTCTAAAGTCTCCTAAGCACACACACAGGTTCCTGGTAGATGATATTTTTCTATTAGCTTTTATTTTCCTTCAATTTTATTTATTTAAATTATTATGTGAATATTCGAGGCGTGACAGTGGGTCCTACCCAATCATCATCGGGACCTGGAAGAAACCTTGAGTCGTCTTCTTGGTGATGGGCTCCGCTCCAAAACACAACCTTGTTAGAAGAGCCCAGTGGTTCGATAGAATCCATGGCTCACCAAAAGAGAAGTAGAAAGTATGTGTCTTGTGCCTCCAATGCTCTACTAAGGCTTGAAAGAACTGATAACGGCGGTGTAGTGCCAAAATCAGTAGAAAATGACCGAACGGTGACTTGTGATGCAGGAAATCGCGGAGGAAGGTAGGAAGTCGACGAAAGTGCTCGAGCATGGATAGCCAATGACACCGCATAATCTGATTGGTGTCCCCTACCTATTAAATCAGAATCCATGAAAGGTTAGAACATCAAAAATTGATAATAGAGAGTGCTAATGAAAATAATTGCAAAAGGAAACAATTACCTGGAAGGATGGCTTCTCGCTGATGTGCTCGGGATCTAAAAGTCGACCTCAGAAGTTGCCAGACTCCTGCACAAAACAAGAGATAGTTTCAGTGCAGTTCATCTAATTAGAAATGCTGTAAAGTAAATAATTGAAATAATTGTACCTCCTTGAGGATCTCAGGCTCAGCAATACTCTGTGAACCAGAAGCTTGAGATTGTGAACCAGTGGAACAAGGCCGTGAGCTGGTGGCCTGAGACTGGGAGGCTGAAAGAGAGGATCTCAAACCAAAAGCTCGAGACTATAAGCCAAGAAAGATTGATTGTGAGCTAGAGACAGACCAAGGCTAAGGAGAAGTAGGTGACCCAAAAATAGAAGTTTGTGTCCAAGAACAGAGAGCAAGGCCATGGGTAAGGGTCCACGAGTCAGACACTCCTAAAGATCGAGAACCGATGGCTGAACTCTGTCCTATAGACTAGATATGTGGTCGTTCGACTGTGCCCAAGGTAAGGGTGTGGGAACTAGAGACATCCTGGACCTCTTGTGTGCCCTTGCCACTACTACTCTCAGAACCAAACAGCAAGTGTAAAGCCAAATTAGTCAAAATAGTGGTAAATGAATAGCAGCAACTAAAAGCAGCTAAAACAATTAAGATCATTAGAAATCCAATAAATAATTGCAAGCCTAGTCCAAGTCACAAGTGGTTTGTCAAGAATCACAAGCACATTATATGTAGATAATATTCAAGTAAATGTCATAGACAAAAAACTTCCCAATACTGGCCACTAGGGAAAGGGTAGAAAGCATGACAAGGGTTTATGTTTTACAAAGGCAAAGATAGAAAGGCATGTCAGATTATTCAGCAAAATGCTCGAATAGGTCACATTCAAACTACAAGGCACACTACAAGCTTAGACAAAGAAAATCAGTATACTAGCATGACAAGATGAGGCGTAAGGACAAGTAAAGATAAAACTCTAAAATTAAGCATGGTTTTGCAAAGTCCCAACTCAGTTAAGTAGAATTAGGAGTTAAATATTCAAACATCAGGAAGTGAATTCCAAGATCATTTTTCAGATGTAGTCAGGCAACTGAGTCGTTTTATATTGTTTAAGACGATTGGAAATCTGGAAATTCTAGCACTATGTCTGAACATGGTATGTAGATGGAAACATGAATTCTCAAGCCATTATAGTTAGTTGAGCATTGATGGCAAAGTCTAAATCATAACATGAATAATTCAAAAAACAAACAATACCAGAGCATGCATCCAAACAGAGAAATATCTGCAAAATTTGACAGTAAAATGTTGGCAGAAATTCAAGTCTTCAAGCATAGTATTAAGATTTTCTTTTGGCTAATTTTTAAAGCCACATACGCAGCTGGGCAATTCAGAGTCTAATTCATTGATGCCTGCACTAAACCACTAATTGGCCGTCGACCACCGACACTACTCGGTCGTTCATCATCAGCACAAGATGCCAATAGGGCCACAAGCAAAGCCACCAAGCTCCGATATGCCCTGGCCAGCTGCAGATCAGATTGCTGGCGACTACCATCCAAGCAACCGGCCGAAACCTCTGTGAGTTCCTTGGCTCCAGTGAACCCCGTGTGACCATGGCGAGTCTTCGATGCGTCACCAGTAGCTTGCCAAGCCACCTTTCAGCCCTTCTGACACAAGTGTGTCGACGAGGGCACTGTGCCTCGACCCTTTACACACCGTCGAGCAAGCTACCGATGACGAGGCCATGAGATGGAGCAAAAAAGAGAAAGAGCAACAAGGAAAGGCAAAACGAAAAAAAAAAAATATATAGAGATGGAAAGTGGGACAAAGGGCGTACCAGTTCTTCCAAAACCGCCATCACTATGACGCCTCCTATTGCCTGTAACCGTTGCCGCCTACCTCCGTGCAGGCTCGCCGTTCTCGTCGCACATTACCGCTCCGAAGCTGTGGTCGTCTGTGTGCGAGAGGAGGATGAGGAGGAAGTGCCATCATTGAGTGGAGTAAAGGGACGAAGAAGAGGAATATAGACCTGTCAATTTCTGACACGACACGATAACACGACACGATATAATCGTATTTGGGTTTACCCTTATCATGTCTCGTGTACTTATCGTGTCTATTCGGTAGACACGATTATTAAACGGGTTATTTTCGTGTCTAAGGTAAAAAACCTAAAAAGTACATGATAAGTACACGTTACCTAATCATGTATATAGATTATAACTTTCACTATTTTGAATAGTGGATGTCTATGATATGTTGTAGACTTATGATATTAGCATATGGAACAATGGAACTTGTGAAATATTGTTAAATGATTGGTTTCATAATTTATTGATTTATCTTTGATTTTTCTACGTGTAAATGTTAAACATATACTAAACGTGTAATCTTGTATTGAATGTGTAACCATGTAATAAACGTGTACTCGTGTCAATCGGATTGTTATCGTATCAAAACGACACGATTCACTTAAACGTGTACTTAACGGGTCATGTCATGTATACACGCTAACAAGAATTTAGTATTTTGGTTCAGTAATAGGTACACAATAATTAAATGAGTCGTGTTTCGGTTTAACATATATGTATAGTATACACGTTTATACACAACACGATAGGTACACGACATGATCCATTTGACAAGTCTAGAGGAAGATGGAACGATGCAGGGCTTCATTTCATTTCATTTGAAATGAAAATTGCAATCAGGCCCTTGTAGTTTCATGAAAATACACAACACAAAAATCACAAGAAAATGAGCCCTATGGTTTCTGCAAATTAGATTGTTGAAACACAAATAATCAATAGGCCCCACCAGTGAAGAATCTCCAAAGTTCCATGAAGAATTTTCAGCAAAATTAGCTTCAAGGGCTAAAATGCAATTTATCCATTAAAATTGTGATCAACCCCTTTACATGAGAAATGCAAGTCGAAATAATGTTATTAGACATAAAATTTGTTCACATGACCTCATGAAGTGAACATTTGTCAAAGAAATCCAACAGAACAGCAAAATTGCAGCTTCGCCCAAAGTTATGCAAAAATTGCATCCAAGTCCCTAATCTTTTCAAAAATTGCAGAGCAGCGATAAAAATCTCCCATCTCCACTCGCAATGATCCAAGGACATCCAGATAAAGTTGGAAGAATGGTCAAGTCCCTAGAAGTAGTCAACAACATGGACCAGAAAATTGCAGTCTTTTCCCTATACTTTCGTAGAAATTGCACACATTACCGGAAAAATTTTAGAGCATTCCAAGAAGTTCGGAGTTCTTCTCCAGCCTTCAGGAATTATTCCTTGGCATCTCACAGGGTAGCAATTTATCTGAACATGAGGTGATCTTCATTGTCAAAAATTTGAACAAAAACTCCTGTACTTTTGAAAATTGTAATAAAATCATTCAAGCATTTTATTTTCTTTTGTCAATATTGGCAAATAGATTTCTATTTAGCTCTCGGTATTTCATCTCCCCAAAGAAATCTTTTTTCCGACTTTGTTCCAAACAGATGAAATCCTCGTCTTCCTAGTTCTCGTCTAAGGGGGCAGAATTCAAAGACACTTACCCTTGTATCCCTGATTCATATCCAAGAGGACGGAATTCAAAGACATTTTTCCTTATCTCCCTGATTCATGTTCGGGAGGACAAAACTCAAAGACATTTATCCTTGTTTCCCTGATTCACGTTCGAGAGGATAGAATTAAAGACAATTTTCCTTATCTCCCTAATTCACATCTGAGAGGACGAAATTCAAAGACATTTATCGTTGTCTCCCTGATTCATCTCCATGAGGATGGAATTCAAAGACATTTAACCTTGTCTCCCTGATTTACGTCCAAGAGGATCGAATTCAAATACACTTTTCCTTGTTTCCCTAAGTCATGTCCGAGAGGATGGAATTCAAAAACATTTATCCTCGTCTTCCTTGTTCATGTTCGAGAGGACGGAATTCAAAGACACTTTTCCTTGTCTCCCTAGTTCTCATTTGAGAGGATGGAATTCAAAGACATTTTTTCTCAACTTCGCGCTAGACGGGTGATGTCCTTTTCCTCTTGATTCTCATTTCAGAAGAACAGAACCCAGAGGTACTTTCCTGGGCCGATATCCCAAACTATCAGATTAACATCCGTCAAAATGTTCACATTCTAGACGGTAAGTCCGAAACTTGTCACATCCCAGACGGTAAGTCTGAAACTTGCCACATCCCGGTCAGTAATTCTGAAACTTGCCACAATTCTTTCGATAAGTCGAAAACTTGCCACATTTCTGTCGGTAAGTGCGAAACTTGCCATATTTCGATCGGTAAGTGCGAAACTTGCCATATCCCTCGTCGGTAAGGCCGATATCTTGCCATGCCCCTTTCGATTTCTATTTGGAATGGTTAGAATCGATGGTGCCCCCTTTTTTGATCAAGTCCTAGACAGACTAGACCATTCTCTTTCTCTAGGCTGGTACCCCAAACTACCCAATTGACATTCATCAAAATGTCTACCTTTACGGTCGACAGGTCTGATTTCCTGTCATGCCCCTTTTCTTTTCTAGATTGATAACCCAAACTATCTGGCTCACAAGTCCGATAACTTAGTGTCTCTTGGTTTTAATTTTCTACTAATCTCTTTGATCGATTGCTACTCTCAGTGTATCCTCTAAAAATGGTAATCATCCTAACATTTCTCGTTCTCCCATAAACATGTGTAGGGTGTCCTGTCAGTCCTGAACATCGGTCTTGGCTATCCTTGACCTCACTCAGGGAGGGGAATCTGTAGACACCCTCGATTTTACAGGTAGATTTGGGTGGATCCAGGACAAAGGAAGTAACCCATGTAGTTGTTGGGTCCACTCATTTTAATCGTTGGTTGCAAGTTGGACCTTAAAGGGATGGTCAATGGGCACAAGGGATGGTTGACCAGCTTTTGTTGGGCCATGTGGTATTTCCAACTGGTTATAAACAGTGTGTCTTCCAGGCGTGTATTACTCGTGAAGGTAAGTGGCGAAAGTAGCTAGCCAAATGCCTTGTTTCAAGCACAGAGGGCACTAGTGTCGCATTTCCCCGATATTTCATTTTATCCTCTTCACTGATAGCTAGGATTTGTTCAGGACTTGATCTTCAGGCGTTTAGGACTTAGATGCCCCTAATCCAACCATGGTTTCACCTGTGGAGGCTATTGAAACCCATCACCACTACCTGTCTCCAGCCATTAAGCATCCACAGCCTCAAATCATCTCTGATGCCTATTTAAACCCCTTAGCGTCACTCTAGAGAGATCATTGCCACCATTGCCACCGACTCTCACAATTCCAATGCAAGTGCTCTACTCCTAGCTCCTCAAGCTCCCAACACCAATTTTGGCAATCTCCCAGTGACTATCGGCTGTCCAGCAACATCCAGTAGACCAACAGCTTTGTCGACCAGTCTCCAAATGTAAGCTTTGGAGCTTAATCGTGCCTCAGTTATGTCTCCTGTGTGAGTGTGCACCCTGTGTTTCTGGTATTCATCCTCCTTCCTCCTCTCTAGTGATCGTCAAATTGCTAGAGGAGGATTGATTCGTCCTTATTCGTGATGTGATCAAGCCGCGTTTGAGGTCAGTGACCTCTGGATTTGACATAAGCGTGTCACGATAGCCTCCCTTTTCTCTCCCGTCACTGTGCCAGTCCAGCATGTGGTTCTTGTTAGAGTCTGCCTAGAGCCGACAACAAAAGTCTCGGAGAGAAAGATTCAGCTAGCATTCTTGTTGTGGTTTGCATTTCTTTTCACCCAGGATCATATCCTCTAATTCTCTAAACTTTGGGAAGAGTTTGTTGGCCTCTAACAAGGTTGATCGGCTAGAGCTCCGGTGAGGTGGACGGGCAAAGTGATCTAGGGCGCAATCCTGAAATCTAAAAGAATGAATCGCCATCTTTTTGCTTGTTCATGCTTCCCCAGAGCCTTCATTCAATCACGCGTGCATCATTTATGCCCCACTAGGATCGTCGAACCTACACCACTACTGATTGAAATGCTCTCTGGCGAGTTGAGTGGAGGGGACGATCCAGAGCCCCACGTAGCGATATACTTGCACAAACATGTTCCTCACTACAAATTATTCCGATCTAGTCTTTAAGTTTTCACTTAAATCCAGTAGTGCTTTTTGGTCGGAGCTTGATAATTGGACTAGTGAAGGCCACACGATTCCCAACGATGACATAGCCTAACGAGCAATCATGACGAGAGGAGCTGGCGGTTACTGGCGACGGTTTCAACTAATAGAATCAGCTAGCAAAGATAATCAGCATGGGGTCCAAGAATCTAGGTAGTTATAACTGTTTCTTTCTTCTTGGTTTGACTACCCTTTGACTTCTTGATTTCTGCTTGGATTCCCTAGTAATCCCTATTTCATCCTAGGGCATATGTTATTTTGGCACAATTTGCCAAAAATACCCTTCCTTTGTGATTTTATCCTTTTTCCCCTTGTTTTCCAATTTTCTTGACTTTTTTACAATTTTTTGATTTGTGTTGGGAATTTATTGCCCAAGGATGTACATTAACAGGCATGACAATGCCGATATTGACCCGAATGCGGATTATTTTCCCCTTTTAACTTTCACGAGTTTTTTTTCTAGTTCTTACTATTTTAAGTGATGCTCTCCGAACATTTTTTATTTTCCATGATTTTCCTATCACCTAAGGGCGTCTAATAAAGTGGCATTCTCAATGCCTATGTGGTCCCACAAATTATTTCCTTACTCTTTTATACATTGTTTCCTTGGAGATTTGTATCATGTTTTTGCATTGATATTAGGCATGTGCAGTAGAAGTAGACAAGCATACACACACTAGATCATGAGCAAGCAAGTAACCTTGAATGACCGATTTCTCGTGCGTATGGGGGTGCCTAACACCTTCCCCATGCATAACAAGAATCCTTACCCTTTCTCTGGCTCGCAGTGATTTGCACGCTACATCCATTAGGCACAGAACACACGTGTGTTTCTTTGCATTGCTTTCTCTAAGTTTTCTTTGAGTTTGGTTTTCATCGTCTTTCCGTTAAAAGCCTAGGTGGCAACTCCTTTTCCTTATCTTTTTTCTTATCCTTCTTTGGTGTTTCTGAGTCGAGCCTTCCTCCTCTGATTCACCATCTTCACTGTAACCATATCGGGATTCTTTGTGTGTTTCCACGCACCGAGGAGTCATGCATGGTTCTACCGGCATGGTCACAATTATCCATTGGCATTGGAGTCAGTTCTTTTATTTGTTTTCGATCGTTTGTTGCATCGCATTGTATTTTTTTTCGATTTTCCTTGTCTTTCAATTAAATAGACTAGGTGGCAACTCCCTTTATCCATTTTATTTTGTTTTCACGTGCTTTCCGGTGTTTTCAAGTCAAGTGTCCCTTTCCTTGGACTCACCGCTCCCCACCATGGCCCTATTGGTCGCCTTTTCCATGTCGGCATAGTCACAGGAATTGGCGACTCTATTGGGGAAACTAGACTCCAGCTTTCATGTTTTCTCTTTTCATTTGCTTGTGTGGCTCGTGCTTGTTTGCTCTTGATAGTACATTGCTTATGTCTTGTGTACCTTTGTTTGGTGTCTTTCATGCCTTTTGTTTGATGATTGTTTCATTTTACACAAATATGCTACGTCACCACTAGCACATAGCATGCTTCTTGCCTTTTGCTGTGAATGTTGGTTTTCTTTTCACTACCATGATCATGTTACACCCGCACATGCCATGATCCTGCATTTTGATGTGATGTGTGATGTTTACTTGCTATGATTGGGTGTTTCCTTCCCCTTCTTGCATCTATCATGCTTAGGAAAGTAGAGACATGCTTGCTTTCCCCTACAGGCTTAACTTAAAATCCACAATATAAAAGCAACATCTAGTCATAACTAAAGACGAACATGCACTTGTTCCCTCATCTATTTTAATAAAATGCAAGTAAAACACACCAAGCATCATTGCATGAATGATTCATATTGGAGCATGCATCTTCTCCTCTCATGAGTCCACCAATAACCTTTGAAGGGCAATCCTGGTTTCTCGTTTTATTGCTTTGGTGTAGGACGGGGTGCCAATCTGTCGGTCCTTGTTTGGGGTCATCTCCGTGTTAGTAGAGAGTACAACCCATGCTTTGGTAGGGTTGATGCTCCTAGTGCACCAACATTCCATCGCTTTGGTGTGAGATGGGACCTTACTTTCTGGCCTTGAGTCAAAGACCTAGGCTACCCATGAGAGAATCTAGAGTAGATGGCTTACTAGGATACATATAGATGGTGAGGGAGAGCATAGCAGTTACATTCCATGTGCATATGTGCCATTCATACCACTTTAATAAACACCGCATGACTTTATCCATGTCGCAGGTTTTAACTTCAATCTTGTTGTCTTTCGGTGACACAGGTTAGTGAACAAGTTCCTTAGCCTAAGCTCGAGTGCTCCATCTTTTGGCATCCCTGTTGTGACCACTCTTTGCCATCTTTCCTTGAGTTATCTGTCAATTTTGATGATAGCTCATCCTAGGATTCACCCCTTTGGTTGTCACCA
The DNA here is from genome assembly GCA_024699735.1 of Posidonia australis. Taxonomy (NCBI): domain Eukaryota; kingdom Viridiplantae; phylum Streptophyta; class Magnoliopsida; order Alismatales; family Posidoniaceae; genus Posidonia; species Posidonia australis. Next base: position 753 of record JAMKQA010037011.1, on the reverse strand, counting down.
TAGTCTTGTCATCACTCGTTCCCAGTCAACTATGGCCCAACGTGCTGGTGACGTTCACCCTACTAGTATCCTACAGATCTCCACCTCAGTTCCTTTTACTCTGTGTAGACACCCCAATTTTGAGCTCATTTGGTAGCAGGCTCCTTCGGTTGATGCTCTGGTCGCGACCACCATAATCTGAGTCCATACAGGTCCCAATCAGATCCACTCTAGCCCACCTGACCCAGTAAAACACTACCCCATTAAAATCCACTGAAAAAAAAATAAAACACTTAATCCAACTTAAAATCCACTGAAAAACAAATAAAACAATTAATCCAACTAAAATCCAACAAAATCCTAATAAAGACCCTAATCAAACAAAATCCAATCAAATCCACTTAAAAATTTAATAAAAGCCCAAATCAAACAAAATCCAATCAAATCCACTTAAAAATCCAACAAAAACCCTATTCAAACAAAATCCAATCAAATCCACCTAAAAATCCAACAAAAAACTTAATCCATTTAAAACCCACTTAAATCAACTTAAAATCTAATAAAACCCTAATTAATCAATTTTTAAAACCTTAATCAAGTGAAAATAAATTAAAATCCATTAAATAAGAGAAAAACCCTAATTTAAACTTAATTCAAATTAAATCACTTAAAAATCCAAATAAATAAGTAAAAACCCTAATTAAAGTGAAAATCCATTGAAAACCTTAATTAATCCAAAAACCCAAATAAACACAAAAATCCCAATTAATAAAT
>JAMKQA010037010.1:0-14899 GCA_024699735.1 Posidonia australis | reverse complement strand
GGTCAAACAATCTTAGTTCTCCAGAGTTCACTGTTCTTGTCTCATCACCTTGGGCTTGGTTTTAAACTAGTTGGTAACTAGGACCTCCCCTCAAGATTATGCACAAGATTTAGTCCATTCAGCAATTCCCTGTTCGGTTAGCTGCAGTTTTCAATTTTGGGCCAATCTATTGATATTATTTCAGCTCTTATCTGCCCGCCTTAATTCTGCTAATTGTAGTTGAATAAAGCAGGAGTGGAAATCTCTGTCTGAGGAATAACATCTTGAACATGTGATTACAGGAGATCGTCTACCCCTTCCGAGGAGGCTTAAGCCAGGAAAGCTGAGGTATCTTGCAGATCATGGGGTATCCTACAATGGTTGTGCCCACACAGTGCTCAGATGTTCTCCAAGCTTGGATCAAGCAATTAACTGAAAGCAACCGCGACAGGCTGCGGATTTGGGGGATTTCTACAAAACTCTTGGGCATCGCAAAGGTGGAGGTCTCCCGATATTTCCTGTGTGCGACCACCCGATTCTGGAAGCTGGATCATCATGTTTTCCGCTTTGGGAGAATTGAACTGACTCCCACCCTGGAAGAGGTACACAAAATTTGCTGCCTACAGAAGTTCTTGGGGCCTACAGTGTTCATGCGGCAAGATGGTTATTCTTCGGTGTTGAGTAAGCTAACTGGCTTACCGACCTGTGAATGTGGTCGTCAGCTTATTTTTTCAGATGGACAATTTCCCATGCTGAAGTTGGCTTACTTCGACAAAGTGGCCAGAATGCGTGCCTCCATAGGTGACGAATTGTGGCTGAAAGGCTTTGTGGTTCGCTTCCTGGGAGAGTTGATCTTCAGTCATGGCTGGATGGTGGTGAACATTGAAGTTACTGAGATTGCATTGGCAGTTGTCACCCAACAGATAGATCTGGCTCCGGTCATCCTAGCAGAAACCTATCGAGCGTTGGACCGTTCTTTGCGGTGTTGTCGGTACTTCTACGATTGTGGAGCTTTTGTGCAAGTATGGATGGCTGCACATCTGGGTGTAGCGGTCTTGCGCCCACAGCGAGCTGCTTTCGAGTCCTACTGCCAAAGTGGCCATGCGCACACGCTCACTTCAGTCCAGAAGGAGTACGAGCGATTGCAAAGCCTGACAGAACAGAAGATCACATGGCGCATTATTCCATCAACTTCTTGCAACTTTGAAGCGTTCTTTAATACAACAAACATGTGGTTTATCATCCTACCTGGATTGACTGGTGGAGTGGAGTACCACCCAATCCGTGTGATGCGGTAGTTCGGTTACCAGCAGGATTCTCTGGTTCAGGGGCAGATGCCAGCACGATTCAAAGAATACCCCCTAAGCTCCTACACTCCGACTAGAGAACTATCTTGCCTGCTCAGTCGTTCCATACGGTCGAAAGATCTTGCAGCCGTAGAGGGGAAAGATTGCACAGCGAATTACAAAGCCGAAGTCGAGGAAGCCTGGCCAATCTACAGTGCCACCTCGAGCTAGACATTCTTTAGCAAAGCCTCGGGCTCCAAGAGACCTAGAGATGAAGAGGGTCTTTAAAGTTCACATCTTGTTACACTATTTCTGGCAAATTGCAGTACATGTAACACCCAATTGACTTTAATAATAAAACACAACAGTACACCTCTGGCCAGCCTGTTTGATTGATCTTGGTGGATGCGGAATGAAGATTGCCAAGCTGACAACGTGTGCATGACTGGTGCAAGATTCTGCTCTCCTCCGCCTGTCGGCTTGGCACTAAGGCCACCTAGATAATAGTCGAGTATCTCGTTTTTTTCGTATCCTGGATAGATGAAGTTATCACCAGTTCAATTCCAGTTAGGGCACTGTTTTCTTCGCCTTTGATCCTCGTCCGGACGGAAAGGACTGAGGCATCTCCCTTGTCTTTGAGTCTGTTCTTGATGGACAGGCTCAAGGTTTCCCTTGTCCCTTTGTCTAGACTGCCGCTCGGAGTCTAGATGATCCCATCCGAGGTTCGGTCCATCCGGACGAGCTTCGGTGCCATCTCTCTCGCCTTTGAGTTCCGTTCTTGATGACAGGCTCAAGGTTTCCCTTGTTCCTCAGTCAAGACTGTGGCCCGGAGTCTAGATGCTCCCATCCAAGGTTCGGTCCATCCAAACGAGCTTCAGTGCCATCTCCCTCGCCTTTGAGTTCCGTTCTTCATAAACAGGCTCAAGGTTTCCCATGTTCCTCTGTCTAGACTGCCGCCCGAAGTCTAGATGCTCCCATCCAAGGTTTGGTCCATCCGGACGAGCTTCGGTGCCATTTCCCTTATCTTTGAGTCCGTTCTTGATGGACAGGCTCAAGGTTTCCCTTGTTCCTCTGTCTAGACTGCCGCTTGGAGTCTAGATGCTCCCATCCGAGGTTCGGTCCATTCGGACGAGCTTCGGTGCCATCTCCCTTGTCTTTGAGTCCGCTCTTGATGGACAGGCTCAAAGTTTCCCTTGTCCCTTTGTCTGGACAGTCGCCTGGAGTCTAGATGCTCCCATCCGAGGTTCGGTCCATCCGGACGAGCTTCGATGCCATCTCCCTCGCCTTTGAGTTCTGTTCTTGATAGACAGGCTCAAGGTTTCCCTTGTCCCTTTGTCTAGACTACCACCTAGAGTCTATATGTTCCCATCCGAGATTCGGTCCATCTGGACGAGCTTCAGTGCCGTCTCCCTTGTCTTTGAGTTTGTTCTTGATGGACAGGCTCAAGGTTTCCCTTGTTCCTCTGTCTAGACTGCCGCCCGGAGTCTAGATGCTCCCATCCGAGGTTAGGTCCTTCTAAATGAGCTTCGCTGCCATCTCCCTTGTCTTTGAGTCCGTTCTTGATGGACAGGCTCAAGGTTTCCCTTGTCCCTTTGTCTAGACTACCGTCCGGAGTATAGATGCTCCCATCCGAGGTTCGGTCCATCCGAACGAGCTTCAGTGCCATCTCCCTCGCCTTTGAATTCCATTCTTGATGGACATGCTCAAGGTTTCCCTTGTCCCTTTGTCTAGATTGCCGCCTGGAGTCTAGATGCTCCCATCCGAGGTTCGGTCCATCCGGACGAGCTTCGGTGCCATCTCCCTCACCTTTGAGTTCCGTTCTTGATGGACAGGCTCAAGGTTTCCCTTGTCCCATGGTCCAGACTGCCGCCAGGAGTCTAGATGCTCCCATCTGAGGTTCAGTCCATATAGACGAGCTTCAGTGCCATCTCCCTCGCCTTTGAGTTCCGTTCTTGATGGACAGGCTCAAGGTTTCCCTTATTCCCTTGTCTAGACTACCGTCCAGAGTCTAGATGCTCCCATCCGAGGTTTGGTCCTTCTGGATGAACTTCAGTGCCATCTCCCTTGTCTTTGAGTCTGTTCTTGATGGACAGGCTCAAGGTTTCCCTTGTTCCTTTGCCTAGACTGCCGCTCGGAGTCTAGATGCTCCCATCCGAGGTTCGGTCCATCCAGACGAGCTTCAGTGCCATCTCCCTTGTCTTTGAGTCCGTTCTTGATGGACAGGCTCAAGGTTTCCCTTGTCCCTTTGTCTAGACTGCCGCCCGGAGTCTTAATGCTCCCTTCCAAGGTTTGGTCCATCCGGACGAGCTTCGGTGCCATATCCCTTGTCTTTGAGTCCATTCTTGATGGACAGGCTCAAGGTTTCCCTTGTCCCTTTTTCTAGACTGCCGCCCGGAGTCTAGATGCTCCCTTCCGAGGTTCGGTCCATCCGGACGAGCTTCGGTGCCATCTCCCTTGCCTTTGAGTCCGTTCTTGATGGAAAGGCTCAAGGTTTCCCTTGTTCCTCTATCTAGAAGGCCGCTCGGAGTCTAGATGCTCCCATCCGAGGTTCGGTCCGTCCGGACGAGCTTCGGTGCCATTTCCCTCGCCTTTGAGTTCCGTTCTTGATGAATGGACTCAAGGTCTCCCTTGTTCCCTTTGACTAGACTGCCGCCTGGAGTCTAGATGCTCCCTTCCGAGGTTCAACCCGTCTGGATGAATCTCAGTGACCCTCCTTTGTTTCGGGTTCTATTCTAGAATGATTGGAATCGAAGCAAATTGTTCGCTCTTTCTCTTGGGCTGGTATCCCGAACTACCCGGGCAATCCCTGTGGTGCCTGATGGTTTCCCCGCACTTTTTGTTTCTTCCCTCCTTCTGGGCTGGTAGCCCGAACTACCCGGATGACTTCCATGATCAGTCATTTCCCGGTCGGCAGGCACCGTGAGTCTTGTCTAGCGCTTTTTGCGACAAGTGCGACAACCAGTCATGTCTCTTAGGAGCTAATTGGTCGCATCTTGTCAATTCTTAATCTGTTGTGCTCGGCCTCGGCTGTGGTGGCAGGATCTATGGTGCGGACCCCTGGTATGTTTCTGGCTAGTGGCTGATTGTTGATGATTAACTCTCGTTTTTGGTTTCACGAGAGGTGTCTTTGTCAATCCTAAGCATTGGTCTCTATTCTACTAGACCTCCGACCTCGCTCAGGGAGGGGCATCTGTAGACACCCCAATTTCCTAATTTTGTAGGATGGGGATGTGGTGGCTGAGCTCTAACTTAACCAAGGCCATTTAATTCATGGAGACCCAATTGGGCCCATGAAGGCCCACTTAGGCCCATTAAACCCTAGTTGAGCTCATGAAAGCCCACTTAGGCCCATTAAGCCCTAATTGAGCTCACTTGGGCCCATCAAACTTAATTAGGCCCATCTAACCCTTTTAAAACTCTTTTAACTTGTTTTGGGCCCAATTAAACCCATTTGGGCTCATAGGGGCCCACAAGGCCTACATAGGCCCATTAAGCCCAATTAAGCCCATGGAGGCCCACAATGGCTCAACCCGCATCTTCTCATATTTGAACTTCTTCCAAAATCAGACTCATTTATCCCTCTTCATCTAGTTTTAAACCCAATATCACTTTTATTTCTTTTTTCCTTCATTAACCTAAGTTCTCTACCCCAAATAATCAAGTTATTTCACTCTCCTTCCTCACTGAATCCCTTCCTTCTCCACGAACTAGCTACTGAGCTCGCTGAATTCATCAATCCAGCAGCCCACCCTCTTTAGCCCGTTGATCCAGCAAGCCACACAGCAGCCAGCCATCAGATCAATCGTCGGAGGAGCTTGGGTCACCATAGATCACTGTCGGCGAGCAAGGGACAAGATGGAGCGCAGAGCGGACAACCGTTGGTGTTTGTTAGCTCATCACGACTTCAGTTAGGAAGTTAGAGTGTTGGTTGTTAATTCTGTTAGGGAATGGGAGTTCTGTTACGATGGGTCGCCGTTCTCTGTTCGCCTATAAAAGGGGAGGAAGGGCCAGCGATTCAGACACTTTTTCCACCGCGAGAGGAGTAGAGAGCCAGCGATTCAGACACTTTTTTCCACCGCGAGAGGAGCAGAGAGCCAGCAATTCCAAGACTATTACCACGACGAGAGGGAGAGAATTCTGAGAGGAGAGCGTGAAGCAGAGGAGCAGAGAGCCAGTGTCGTTCCCAGAGCTCCGACGACACGTCTCCAACCAGGTACACATCCTCGATCACTCTAATCATCTGAATTATAGATTTCTAGGCCCTCCTTCTCTTCCCGAAGTGTTTCCAAGGGATCCTAAGTGATCCCTTGGCTAACGAAGCTCCTCTGTGCCCTGCCGTCGCCTTTCTCCGACGACAGAGGTGGGGGGGCAATCTAGGAGGCTTCTTGGATCCCCGAGGCTCCTGTCTTCCTCCTCTGGTCTTCCCGGAGCTCGCTCGCCCCATGGATCGCCGCTCCGCCGCTCCAGAAGCCTCACACAATATCGCCAGAGAGGATGCTTCACAGCTGCCGTCGCCAGAGAAGAAGGCCCCTGTTTGAGCCTACTCGCTGCTCCGAGCCTCGCCGCGGTTATCCAGCCCCACGGAGACCTTCCTCTGGCCTCACGCGATCATCCTGCAGCCACCAGGACCTTCCTCCACCTCTAGATAGCCCCGACAGCCTAGCTCGCCGGAGTTTTTAGCGTCGGCGGTGAGGGAGATCGGAAGGAACATCCGCGCACGTCTCACTCGCTTCCATGCCCTCAGAAGCCTCCCGCTCCTCCTCCTCAACCTTCCAGAAGCCTCAGAATGCAGCGCCGTCGCCTCGAACGCCTCCAGTCGCCGCAGATGTGTCGCCGACGTAGCCCCGACGGCGAGAGGGGTGGGTGACCCACTCCAGTCGTTGTGCCTCTGATCCAATCCGTTGGATCTCTCTGGATGCCTCTTTTCTTACTTCTCGTGGAGTCTGATCTTGGATCAGACCACGGGAGGCCTTGTTTGCCCCCTTCGACGGTCGTCAACGGCGAGACCGTCGTTTCTTTTTTCATTTAAAAAACCATTTTAAAACATTTTATTTGAATGAATCTGAAGTTTATGTTTTTCTTGCAAGTAGGTCCTTCTAGAATTACTTTTGGGTCCTTTTATTATATCTAGGTCTTGCAATCATTTTTTCTTAAATGTTTCGAATAAAGTTTTAACTGAAAATATTACATTTTTTACCTTGAACATTTAAAATAATGTTTCTTGAGTTTAAAACTTTAACAAAAACCCCTCAGTTCATTTTTAAGTGCTTTGCTTCAGGAAAATTGCATCTAGACCCTTGCACTTTCTTAAAACTTTTCTAGAAGTTCATTTTTGCTGTGAAAAATGCATCTAGACCCCTCTACTTTTCAGAAAGTTCCAAGAGTGCACATTTTTGTGGTTTAATTGCATAAAAACCCCTGAACATGTTTAAAAACTTTCCTGAAGCCTACTTTCTTAGGTAAATTGCATTTTCAACCTCATATTCTACTGGAACTTTTCTAAATGCTTTATTTCTCAGTTAAAATTACATTTTGGCCCCTGTTTTCTTCAGAATGTTTCATGAATGCTTTGTTTTCTATGCTTTTTGCGTTTAGCCCCTATGCTTTATCATAACTACTCTGATTTGCTTGTTTTCAGGTGTAAAATGACTGTTTTGCCCTGAAACATTCTAGAATCCTTTTGAATCATTTTTCTTGCATTTTTACCCCGATTTTATGCTGAATTGATTTGCATGCATGCATTAGTGGGTAAATGCATTTTAGCCCCTAGAGAACTTCATTTTGACTAAGGATGAACATTTGATTCCAGAATTCTTCATACATGCATGGATGTGTTTTCCTATGTATTCTCGCTGATTTGGGCTTCTAAATGTCAGTTTTCCTCGGATTTGGGTTTTTTGCACAAAACCCCCTAAAGTTTTTGGATTTGCACTCACACTTGCATTTTGCATACTTTTCACATCTTTTTGCATGATTTTTTCCCGTCTTTTCTTCCTTGCTTGGTGCACGCTTTTCTAACTTTGTTCCGAGCTTTGTTTTCTCCTCGTTTTCCGGGTTTTCCTCAATTTTCCGCAGTTTTCACTTACTTTGGTTTTCCATCTCCCGAGGGCGTATAGTAAAAGACTTGCAAAGCCGACATGGTCCCGAAACAGGGATTATTTTCCCCTTTTTGATTTTCTCGGATTTATCCCCCAATTTCAGTTGTTTTGCGAAATGCTTTCCGAGATTTCACGATTTTCACGATTTTCTTCATCGCCCAAGGGCGTACAGTAAAGCGGCATTAACAATGCCTACATTCGACCCTTGGATTAACTTTTTCCTTTGATTTCTTTTCCTTTGCTTTAATTTTGGCATGTTTTCAATCATTCCATGCACGAGCATATAGAATAAGTAAGCATACACTCTAGCAGACCATTGACAGTAGGAAACTTAGAAAGACTGAGTTTTCTCGGACACATGGGGGTGCCTAACCCCTTCCACATGCGTAACCAGAATCCTTACCCTTTCTCTGGCCCGCATTCACTTCAGTCTTATCTATTAAGCACGAATCACACATGCATCTTGCATTTCATCATCTTTCTTGATTTTTTCTCGTATTTTCCTAGTTTTCCTTGTCTTTCCATTAAAAGACTAGGTGGTGACTCCTGTTTTATTTGTTTTGCCGTGATTTTGCCGATCCTCGTGTACTTGGTCTCTCGGGTCAAATATCGAGGCTGTCGCCGGCATGATCACAAATAGACTAAGTGGTGACTCCATTTTCCTTATCCTTTTATTTTAGTTTTGCATTCAATGTTTTCTAGTCAAGTGTCATTCCTTGAATTCACCAATTCACCATGGCATTCTCAGTTCGTGCGTTTGGCCTCCCATGCCTCACACAAGTGAGTCGTCGATCTGGTCACAGACTCAATGGAGTTCATTTGCTCTACACAAGGATCAATTAATATTCATTTCATCCTATTTCCTGTTATCTATAACTTTTCATATGCTAACATATATATTTTTCTCGTCCTTTTTCCCATATTTCTATTTTTTGGTACTAAAGCAACAAACAAATTTACGAAACAATTTCAATTTAAAATTTAGGCTTGAAAAGCATGCTTCTTAACCTCAAATCCTTAAGCTTTTTAGATATGTGATCCATCTTGCTAAATCGTAAAGCTACTTAAGCTCTAGGTCAGCTTTTTTGTATTTGAAATGGAATCCTTAGTCACTTCACATATGTGATTTGATCTACTAAGCCCTTAGTTAGCTCTTTCAAAAGTATACTCTTCAAGTAGAAACAAAATACAGAAGGGTGAATGATGCGTCTGTCTTTCCCCTACAATAAGCATATACAGTTGTTTAGAATCATATCTAAACACTTCTTTAGATTACATTTTTATATATTTTACCATATAAAGGTGACATTATCGCCATGGTACCAAATTTCAATGCATCATGTCTTCCCTACATGATATTCAACTATAATTCAAGAAATACCCTATGTCGGTCTATGTCGATGTCATGTCAGTATATTTCGGTCTTGGTGGAAATAAAGTAAAAACCCAATATTTTGTGACTTCAAATATATCTCATTAACTTGCAAAACTCCTCTTATTTTAACAATCTATTTACATTAACAACTTATATTATGATACATAGAATGTTAATATATGAATTCTATTCATTAATTCATCAGCTCTTTTTACATTTCATAGTGCCTTATTTTGTATATACATTATATTTCGTTATTATATGTTTAAACTATGAATTTAAAGATAGAGAGATATGTATTGTTGCTCACTTCAATATACCATAGAGTTTCAAACTTAAAACCAAAGTTTTTAGTAAATGTCCATGTTTTTGCTGATATTCTCACTGATATCCGACACACTTCCAATTTTGACAAGACCAAAGTCTAAGACAAAACTAATATTTGGAACCAAAATTATGACTAAAGTTTTAAACCTTTTGACAAAACTTTTGCCACTATCCAAACAGAGCCATTCATCACACGTCAGTTGTTAAGAACTACCGGAGTGTGTGCAAACTGCAAACATTGAAACACAACAACTGCACCTGAATATGACCGCGAATTCTTGAAACACCATTTCGAAATTGTCCTCCGTAGAAACTGAGGTGCCCAAGTTAAGCATCGAAAGTTAGTCTTAAATAAACTATTTTCGGCTTCAAAAACTGAAAGATGCCCATAACTTCATATCAATAAGATTACCACTGACAGAGGAATCATTCTCAATAGCATAAGCAAACATCTCTGAAGCATCTATTCAAGAAAAAGAGCAAATACACGCCCCTCAATAACTCAATCTGAGACATGGTATCTATATTACATGTAAGTCCTCACAAAAACAACAAGTCCAATGATAGATAATCAATAATAGCAGAGCTCCGCTATAAATCTATCTATATTTTACAAAACACATGATATGTGGCGGAGATCCCATTCTTTACATCCAATACATCTCTGTGGTTGATTCAAGTAGTAGCAAACAGAGAAACCATCAGAATGAACAACGACCCTAGCAACTTCCCTGGAGCTGTTGTGGTAGCAGTTGAAGTACATCAAAGCGACATATAGGTAAGTAACAAGTGTTGTAGTGTCGTGAAATATTTCTCCTACATATAATTAATTATATTGATCTAACAAGGTAACAATTACAGTACGGACTCTGACTTGCCATAACATTTTCTCAATCCAATTGTGTTTGTCATTTTCATATGGATGTATCTTCGCATAGAAGTGAATAGTGGGAATATATATTATAGTCTATACAAAAGAAGGCAAAAGATGTATTCAGAAACAGTGACACTTCTTTTTCTTTTTTATTTTTACCTTTGTTGCCGGCACTAGTGTCACCACTAGAAGATGAATTTGACGAAGTGGATGAACGCATTGTCCCGATTCCAAGCGCTTCACATTCTTGACCAGTACCACCTTCACCACATAGACATAATAGTGTCTATCAATGCCACGAAAGTCAAAAGCTTATGGAGATCTAGGTGTACAGACAGCAAGTTCATATGAGAGGAGGAAAAAAAAACTCCACTGAATTACCTTCACAATCTCGATAGCATGGAAGACTACTGATATTGACAAGGTTGCTGTATCCTGGTTTGCACTGGCAAATGTAGGAGAAGCTTGACGTATTCTTACAAGTGCCTTCTCCACACACAGCCCACTGACAAGCTGTGTGGAAAACAAGCAATTCAATTCAATTGTATTCAGATTACAAATAATTTATGATTTGCATACTATGCAAGTAGAAGAAACTTACGATCTATTAAGTTTGGGCCAAATGAAAACTTAGGTAGCCTCTCAAATGGTGGCTTGTGTTTGGTGAAGTTTTGAGGACAAGAGGTACTGAAGGAACCTGAAACATCAACAGTGAGACGATAAAAAAGGTGATAAGCAGATGATGATTCAAAACTTACAGTTTGGAATGACGCAGGGGAGGTACTGATATTGACTGTCGACGGAGGACTTGTTCCAACCAGGTTCACATTCACATCCAAAGCTGTAGCTGTAGCTGTAGCTGTAGCTTGAACCATTCGATGATTGTGTACTGTTCGACTCTACTTTGCACTTTCCTTTCCCACAGTCGATGTTGTCACAAGACAAATCTAGTCATCCAAAAATTCGTCCGCATGAGAAGAAACAGAAAATGATAAAATTAAAAGAAGAAGTCTTTCATCCTAGAAGATTCCGGTTTTCCAACACTAAACAAGAAAAGAACAAAAAACGTGTTAGTGTTGTCTGCAAGTGATGAAAAGGCAGATGTAGTCCTACTGATAACGCAAAGAAAATTTATGGGGAACAATATTAGTGTTGTCTGAAAGTGATGAAAAAACTGCCACCAAGCTAGCTACATAAGTTGTGTGTTCAAAAGAGACTATTTTCTTTCTAAAGATCATTTTATGTGTAATGAAAAACAAACAATCCCCAACATATATCTAAAAAGGGACAATTTCGATAGCAAACAGTATAAAGGCAAAACGAGTGCTGATCTATGTAGTGAATCAAAAAAACACGACAGGAGACAGAAGACAGAAGAATTACTGAAATTGTGCTGCCCAGAAAATAGATTCTTCCCCTGTGGTGGCAGCCATGGTGGATTCCATTGCGCAAGAGTTGATGTTGGTTGCAGCAGAAGAACGAGAGTAGCTTGAGCAACTACCAGCAGAGCATCAGCAATTCGGACTCCCATGATGTTTTAGAGTTTCTTGGCGTACTTGAGCTGGAATACTTGAGGGTGGAAGTCAGGACGAAGGGGGCAGTTCAAGGGATGGAATAAATGGGATGTGGCCGGATGAATCATAGACTTGCATCAGATTATATTGTGGACTTTGGGGAAGCTTCTTTATTGTCTGTGGCAATAAATTAATATTAGATAGTGCGGTTGGAGCGGCTGTTTTTCCTGTTCTCTATGCATTCATTTTCCTTGCCAGATTTTCAATTTTGGAGGCGTGTAGTTGCTGTGTGGTGTCGAGACTAGTGACAATTTTTTTTTGCAAAACGGTGAGCGAGACTAGTGACAATTAAACAAACGCGGATTTCTCAAACAAGACTTTATTTGGGATGCGGAAGTTGACATGTGCCTTCACAACAACGTCTAGTCCCTGTCTCCTTCCCGGAGGAAGTAAAACAAGGTACTGTCATATTTGAATCCTTAGTTGAAAATGACCGATACTGAGTATCAATGTTTTCGGGTGGACTAATTATATAGATTAGCAGAACCTAGTGTTTTTCTTTCCCTCACTCTCCAACCTGACTAAGATGGACACCTAAATCGATTAATCGAATCGAACCAAATCATTTTTAGTAGTTCAGTTCTATTTTTTAAATTCAATGGTTTAATTTGATTTGAAATATCTCTAAATCGAATTATATGATTCGGTTTGTGATTTGAAGGATAGTTTAATTGAACCAAACCGAATCCAATATAAATTATATATATTAATATGTATATTAAATATTTACAAAAATATAATTAATGATTTAAGATTTAGAATCACGACTCAAATCGTGGTCATTCATATGTATCTTTTACCATGTTATTTTTTTTAACTAATTAACACTAGAAGTCAAATAAAAATGTTTCTAGTCATTCTTATATATCTTTTAAAAAGCTGTTTTATGTTTAATATCTGCAGTCGATAAGCTTTACTACTGTAATTCTATCATAACATGATACATGAAAATTTCATACTATTAAGAATTGTGATTTCTGTTTAGAATTTTTGTTTCCATTATAGTATTAGACATGATTATTATTATTTTATCTTATATCTAGTTATATTCTTTCATTTTTCATTATCAACATTTTATTTTTTTTCTATATATTTTATGAAATGGTTAAACCAAAAACCAAATCGAACTGAAACAATCTTGAATGATTCGGTTTGGTTTAGTTTGGTTTCAATTGATAAAATGGTTCATTCCGATTTAAAAATTGTTCAAATCGAATTATATGATTTGGTTTGTGTTTTTGTCTCAAATCGAATCGTACCCACCCCCACACCTAACCTTCCACTACTGCATGTTGTTTGAAATTATTATTCTTGCTCTGTGGTTAAGGAATCATCAATAGGAGACGTAAAACAATAGTAAAACAATGTGTCTTCATCCGTCTATTTAGCAGATACCTTTAGACGGTGGGAACTGCCAATATGTAATTTCCTTTTTCTTTTTTTTGGTAAATGGTATGCATTAGAACTAGTTATACTTGACTATAGCTAGATACCACCATCATGCAAAAAAAAATACCATAGTTTGTACCCTAGAAGGAGGAGAGGAACAAAATAAGTCCAAAGACAATATAATGTTTGATCATTACACAAAATGCCTCTAGGAAACAAGCCTGCAAAACCTATATGGAACCACCACCAGCCCAAAATAGAAAAGTAACATGGACTGGTGGGCATTATCCTCCATCAATCTCCATTCATCAAGCATATTTGTAACTTTAGCTGCAACATCCATGAGCTAATCGACATTGCAAGTAGAGGACACTCCAGCATTTCTAGGGCTTCAATGTCTAACAGGAATACGGTTCTCATGGGCATTGTGAACTAAATCCCAATTAGAGTGCATTTGATGAAAGTTAGCTGAGATTGAAGAGGCTATATAGTATCCTATCCAAAGAGTAAGTTATCTGATCAAAAAATAATTAGAGACACAATATGATGTGTAACATCTGTGCCTGGCTTTTCCATTTAATATAAACCATGGAATTCCTTGTAATTATTGGTGTGTGGTTTATTAATGGTAAATCCAGATTGTGTTTGTTGGATGTGGGCTCTCCCTGTGTTTTGTGCCCCTGATTTCTCCCTTGTGGTGTGATTTCTTTGGCTAGTGGGTCTGTCTTGCTTTGGGACCCGTGTTTGGGTGTGATGTCTACTGGGGCTTGGGAGAGCCAACGATGCCTGTGACCCCCTATTTTTTTTCTCTCCACGCCCGTGACTTGCGATCGGTCCTCTCCTACGCGTGTCGGCTAGCGGGAGGGTTGCTCGTCCTGTCCCTTCTGGAGCAGCGAGGCTGTCGGCGGACCGACGTGCTTCGAGGGATTGCAGGCGCAGAGGTGGCTTTAAAGAGGGAGGCGGATCGTGTGGGGATAGAGGGGAGAACGAGAGACAGAGGGCTAGAGGGAGTGCGGAGGCTGAGGAAAGGTCGCGCGTCGGAGGAGATCGTGCAAGTGTGGGGGGAGGCTGGTGTCGTACACCGCCGGAGCTTGAGGACACATGAGGCTCGTCGAAGCCAGGTACGCATCCCTCCTTCTGCTTCTTTTCCTCGGTTGAGGCATGTTAGGTCAAAGGAGAAAATCATGGATAATCATGTTAAATCATGCAAAAATGAGGAAAATGTTGGGAATGAGAGGAATAATGTGGTTATGTTGATATCATGTTGATTCGCGGGTGTTTTGTAAGATTTTCGTGGGTATTCTTGAAGCATGCTATAGTGATTGTGTTTGGGCTTGATGCCTTTGTGATTTTTGATAGAATAACATGCTTAGTGGTTTTATGATCGGATTAAGGGGTTTTGAAGTAGACTTAGAGGTCTACACCTCATGTTTTATTGGTAATTTTCGTGGCATGTTTGATGGGTCCGATCCTTACTCCCACTTTGGGGAGAAGAAACGGCGAAGGTCGGGGAGATTTCTGCAATCGCAGAAATTCGATATGTCGAACTGGATTCGGTATGCCGAAATGCTCCCAGGTGGTTCCCTAGACCACTGATTCGGACAATCGAAGCATTTTGATCGACCGAATCAGGGGATTTTGGACGACCAGATGATTTCGGTCGACCGTTCTAGCGGGGGACTGGTTTATCTGACAGGGATTCGGAATGCCGAAATACTTCGGTCGACCAAATCAGGGAATTTCAGTCGATCGGAACGAAATTCGTTATGCCGAATCAGGACCTTGAGCCATTATGGGAAATGTTTAGGAAAATGTTGATAAATATGGATAAATACATGATAAATGTATGAAATGCATGAAAATGACTTGTGAGATGATGCATGCAAATATGTTATTCTTTTTATGGTGTTTTCCATGAGATTTTGACACATGGCTTATGTGTGTGAATGTGGACCCATGTGAGGGGTGATTGCATGGTACAATGACCATGAATGAAT
>JAMKQA010037009.1:0-15180 GCA_024699735.1 Posidonia australis | reverse complement strand
TAGATCTGCCTCTAGAGTTGGCGGGTGTACACAACACCTTCCATGTGTCGATGTTGAGGAAGTGTTTGGCCGATGCGTCCCAGGTGATACCAGTGCAGTCAGAGGAGCTGCGGGAGGACTTGACTATGGTTAATAATGCAGTTCAGGTACTGGACAGGAAAGAGCAAGTCCTCAGGAATAGAGTGATTCCATTGGTGTTAGTTCAGTGGCAACACCATGGTATAGAGGAGGCTACCTGGGAACGCGAGATGGACATCCAGAGACAGTACCCCTACTTGTTTTGTTAGAGCTGAATTTCGAAGATGAAATTCTTTTAAGGGGGGTAGGATGTGACATCTGGGCCTGATTATCCATTTTTATTGTAAACCATATGATTATTTGCAATATTGTATAAATGGTTTATTAATGGATAATCTGTTGTTTCTACGATGTGTGTGATTGTGGTTGGTCTTTTGTGCACCTGTTTATGATTTGGGACCAATGTGGAGTCTAATATGAGGATGCACAGTCGCCTCGATTTGCGTGTCCATTCTTTCCTCTTTTCTTTCTTCCTTTTTCTCCTTCTCTCACTCACAAGCTCACCACACACCTGTCTTCTTTCCCTTCACCCTCCACCAGCCCGTGCCACCACCACCCAACGACCCGTGCCTCATCGTCACCTCCGACACGATGGGTGGCTGGCGTGATGCGAGAGGAGGTGGGGATAAGAGAGGCGGAGGCGAGTGGACGAAGGTGAGTTGTGACGCAAGGAGAAAGAAGGAGAGGAAGAACGACGTGCGTGCAACCGAGGAAGAGGTGGTGGTTGTCTGTGTAGTCCGTCGGCAGGAGAGACTTCGCTGGGGTGCAAGGAGACTCGCTGAAGTGTGGGTAGGATCACTGGGGCACCATCGGAGGTACGCGGCTCTATCTCTACCTCGTTTACATGTTTCCTATTGATTATGACTCAAGCATGAAAAATCGAGGGAAATGCATGAAAAATTGTAGAAAAATAGTAGGAATGTTGGAAATGAGTTAAATGATGTGAATGTGTAGGGATCATGCTAGATTGTGTGAATTTCGTGAGTTTTGAGAAGTTAATGCCTTAAATATTTTAAGGTTTCACTTTGAGCATGCTTCCTTTACGAATTTATATCTTCTTGTGTGGTTGATGGAATCATGAATAGTTTAAGGGGTTTTGAAGTAGACTTAAGGGTCTACACTCCATGATTTTATGGAAATTTATGGTGTATGTTTGGGGGGTCCGATTGGGACTCCCACTTTGGGCGATTTCCGCCGCTGCGAAACAGGGGTGTGCCCTATCTGTGAGGAATTCGGTACACCGAATTTATTCGGTATGCCGAAATCCTGACAGATTAAGCCAGGTGCCTGCTTTCGGCAAACCGAAAACACCCGGTAACCCGAAACAGGGGGTTTCGGCATACCGAAAATTTTCGGTATACCGAAACAGGGAATTTCGGTATTCCGAATTGAAAATTCGGTATACCGTTTTTGCGCTGAACTTGGGATGTAAAAATGTGAATTTTTGATGAATGTTAAGTGGTTTTAATGGTATGTTGGATTTATATGAATGATGTTTCCCTATGTAATGACATGGAGGCATGTGAAACCCCAAACAAATGGATTTGGGTGTGGTTTTGGGTTTTAGACCCTATTAATGAATGAAAAGATGGTTTTATGTGGTTTTGGGCATGAGACCCAATTTATGACTTTGAGCATGGTTTTCATGGCTTGAGTTGGGACCCCAGTGGAGGGTCAAGTGTTGCAAGGAAATAGAGTCCTGTAATGAGAAGAATGGAATGAAATGAAAAATGGTTTTGAAATGGAACACTGATAATGTGGTTGTCGAGCTCATAGCGGTGTAGGCTGAGCCTGGGCCTTTGAGCCTAGTTGTTTGGGTCACCGATGGTGTAGGCTGAGCCTGGGTCGTTGTACCTAGTTGTTCGGGTCACCGAGCTTGTAGCGGTGTAGGCTGAGCCTAGGCCTTTGAGCCTAGTTGTTCGGGTCACCGACGGTGTAGGCTGAGCCTGGGTCATTGGACCTAGTTGTTCGGGTCACCAATCGAGGCGTCAGACAGAGACGTATCCCCGTGCACTTATGAAATGAAATTGAGGCCGGTTGGCTAGGGCGGTGACATCCCGCACGGGGAATTTCATCGCGGCAGTGTAGGAAGGTAGGGGAAGGATGTCCTCGCCTACTACTTGTGTGTCTGGTTACCCCTGATCAAGGTAACAAAAAAGTGGAAATGAATAAAGAAAGTGAAATGTGTTTTGGACAGGATTGGACTGATGAAATGGTCCTAAAATCCTGAAAAGAAATGATGATGTTTTAACCAGTTGCTAGCCAATGTTTATGATTTGGTTTTGAGTCCAATGGGACATTGTGTTTTAGGCTGGATCTGGTCAGAAACGTGAATTTGAAAAGTGTGTTTTAGGAAGAAATCCCAAATATTGAAAAGGGGAATGTTTTGGAAAAATGAATTCCAAAAGGTTTTTGAAAGAAATGTAAAAGAATGTTTTGTAAGAAAAAGTGGTTTTAGAATGAATTTCCAAATGTTTTGAGAAAAGAAAAAGGAAACATGGCTTTTGAAAAAGCATAGATTGGGATTGAATTCCCAAGTGATTGTTTAATAAAAGAAAGGATGATTTTCAAAAAGAGAAAACCAAGTTTTAAAAAAGTGAGATTTATGGTTTTGCCGAGGTTTTGTGGTTTGTATGTTTTGGGGCACGTATTGGGTGACTTAGATGTCACTCACGCGTGCTATTTGGTTTTCAAGTGCAGACCACGTGTAGCCGGGTTCCGGTGTAGGAGTTGGTGCTTCTAGCCGCACATTGTGATCCTGAAGGTGAGCCTTAGTTACAGTTATATTTGTTCTGTAATTTGTGTAATTATGCTTGATACTATGTTTTGGTAGCGTGTCCAGGATCAGGGCGTTACAAATGGGTGTTTTCTTTTTACACATTTGCTAAGCCACCACTTTTACACATAATATGCGCATACTTTTTGTATGTTGATTGATGATTGCTTTGGATGTTTTCTTCCCCTTTTGCATATGCCATGTTTAGGAGATTAGAGACATACTTTTCTCCCTTTTTGGTTAATAAAAAAACATAAAAACAAAAAAATAAATAAATAGGACAAACTAGTGACAAATTGAAAACTTTCCCTTAAGGTTAAATAAACTTGCAAGTAAAAGACTTAAAGCATATTTTGCATTCATCATATAGGGCATACATCTTCTCATCTCTTGAGTCCACCAACATAGTTTGCGAAGGACATTTCTCGGTGTCTCATTCTATGGCTTTGGCGTGGGATGAAATATCGGTATGTCCCCCTTGTCCGAGGTCGTGTCAGTGTTAGTAGAGGGTACAACCTACTACTTTGGCAGAGGATGAGACCTCGAACGCACCACCCGTTCACTTCCTAAGCTTTGGCTAGGATTTAGAATGGGAACTTTTACCTTCTAACACAAAGTTGGAGATTATCCCTGTGCAAACCCGGAGTAAATGGCTTGGTAGGACACCCCCAGATTGTGAGAGAGCGCATGCTAGAAGCATTCATGCATTTGCATTCCATACCATCATAAGTACTGCATCTTTTCTAACTTGTTTGTTTGTTTTTGTACAAATAGTACCAGTCAGTGTGCAAGTTCCTTAGCTAGAGCTCGAGGCTTTTCCTTTCGCTGACACCCAACATGACCCGATTTTCGACCACATCTCCCAAGTTATCTGTCACCTTTGACGATAGCTTGTCCAAGGATCAGTCCTCTTATTCCCAACAGCAGTCCAATTCGTACCTGCTCGCGATCTACCATGACCCAGCAAACCAGCAAGCCTCTTTCGTCTGCTGTCCCGGAGGAGGTCCCCGTTTCAACGTACCCTTCCTTTGTCTCTGTCCATGTTATCACTACTGCCTCCACTTTTGCCTTAACATCCAGAGGACCTTTGCCATCCCAGTATCGTGTCCCTGTAGCTAACTTGCCTTTGGGACTAACAGTTTGGTCTTCGGTTGCTTTTGGGGCCTCAGCAGTTGAGTCTGTTCCCATGACATTTCCCCAAGGTTCTTTTGCTGCTCCACCCGAGGGCTATGTGTTTACCAGGCCCCCTCTAGGCAGCTGGGGTCTCAGCTTCCTGACTCCTCTTCCCCTATTTTGCCTCTATCCTTTGGAGCCACTAGTGATGATTCCATGATCGCGCAACTGCAACAAATGTCGGCCCTTGCCCAGCAGTTGCAGGGATTGGCATTGGCACTCCAGCCCTTTTCAGGTTTGTCCTTCCTGACTCCCGAGTTGCCTCTGCAACCGACCCTAGGATCACATATTGCACCCACTACACCACCCCCACAGCCGTCGCCATCCCTCGTCTCCCTAGCGATAGAGGTGTCGACATTACCTTCTGCAACACTGTCACAACACCCACCACAGCATTCATCTCCGTTATCTGGTGGCCAGCCTTCTAGGCTGGCAGGAGTGCAGCCCGCCGTGAGAGTAGTACTAGGGGTCATTCCGGTCCAACAACTCTTGCTACCTTATCCTCACCCATGTACTAGACACAAGGTTCATGTTTTGTACCACAGCACACAGCACCCATGTATATAGTTTTGGTCAATAAAAACAACAAACAAACAAAAAAGGAAAAAAAAAGTGTTAGAGTCAATCTAAATAAGTGCAAGGTGATAATGCAAATTTTTCCCACTCACTAAATAAAAACCATCAGCCCTCATTCTAGCCCTAAATCTCTTTATTCTTTCTTCTTCCATGTTTCCTAACTCCCTTGAGTCGACGACGACCACCACTAGAAGACAACTGTCATTGAAAGGACACCTCCTAGGCGCCAAAAAGCAAATCTGACGCCTACTAAGCGCCAGATCTAGGCCATTCCAATTGTTTTTGCGATAGTTGGTGCACCTCACGCTACAGATCTCTTTCTAGAATCCAATCAGCATAAAAATCTCTTGTGGATGCCTTCCAAGCACCATAACTACCAATGGATGCCTCCTAGGCGCCAGATCTGCCAGAAAGCTCTCCAACGGTGGTCATTCTTTCCCCTCATTTTGGGGGCAGTAAGCATCTTTGCCCACAAGCTTGTTTTTTTTCGTATACGTGCATAAAGATTTTATGTGATTAATTAGCAAAAATAGATGATAATGATAGGAGGGGAGTATTTCTTGAGGTAAATTTTGATGAAATATTTGAAAATTTTGGGTGTTTCTTTAGGGAACAAATTTTAATTAGAGACTACCAATATTTGTTGCATGCCACAAATGATCATTACTGGGTACCCCATCTAGTACAAGAATTTTATAATTATTTTGACTTAAGCAATGTTGACTTAGATAGAGGGGTCATTTATTTGGTATGGCAAGGACTTAATGTTAACTTACCCTATATTTGATCTCCCAAGTCACAGGAATCTCCTTGTCCCCTGTAAATCCACCTCCCAATGATTTAGGACACTATTTACCACATATGGGTCCTAACTGTGCTCTAGCGTCGGATGGGGGAATTAAAGGGTCCACCATGTATGAGAATGTGTACACAGCTTGTAGGTGAGCCCAGAACAACATTTCATCATTCTATATCCTTCAACTCCACATTGTTTATATGATGATGACTAGGGATTCTAGGATTTGCCTCTATCGTAAACTTTTCAACTCAATCACCTAGGTCAAGAGAACTAGAAGAAAGTCAACTCTGCCCTTACCAATTCTAATCACAGATATAGTTAGGACTTTCTTTTCACCTAGGTAGTTTGCCTTTGAAGCCCAAGAATGACGACAGATGGCAGTAGTAGAAACAGTGTCAAACTCCTATAGATTGACTATTCGTACACCTTGGGGACCTCATATGCTTCAAGAGCATCTTATTAGAGCTAAATCACCTCTTGGTGAGACTGAGGAGGAAGACACTTTTTGAACAGATGTCCCTCCATATGACTCTCAAAGTGATTTCAATCAATATGTTTGGGAGGGAATGCAGAGGATACATAGAAGCTAGATGTGGATACTTGGGGAGCAAACATGGATTAGAGCAGACATAGAAGAGTTGAGGAGGTCCAGTTCTCGTAGATCATTGGGGAGAAGAAGGATGTGAATTGTTTAGGATCTTAGGATGTATATATTGTGCGTAACTTTTTTGTTTTTTTCAGCAATAGAAGAACTCCATCTCGAATAAGGTACCATTGTTCTAATTTTAATTGTATTTCATTGATCATAGCATTTATTGCATACATTGAGGACAATGCATGGTTTAGGTGTGGAGGGAGTCTTCTTTGTGTCTTTTCATATTTTTTTAGTTGTTAGGTGGCTTTGCACTTTTCCATTTTTTTCATTTAAAAAGAAACAAAAACAAAAAAATTGAAAAATGAAAAAAGAAAGAGTCTTTGTGTCTTTTTCATTTGTTTTTCAAAGAAAAAAAAATAAAAAAATATTAGGAGCTATCCACATTAGTCTTATCAATTAGGAGTGAAGGAGTAGCCTAGTGTTGAAATTCAAAGATAAGACTGAGTAATTGAGGACCCTATGATTTAAAGAGTAAAAACAAAATCTAAAAAATGGCATCATCTGAAATATCTATAACTTATATGTACCTTATCATGCACCATCACTCTAGTCCTTAGCTATGGAGAATAAAAGAAAGCCTAAAAATCTTGGCAATATTTTAAAAAAAGATAATAATAACATCCAATAATCACTAAGTAACTGGGTATCGTGTCTCAGTAAGCATTGGTATTCACGTAAAAAGGTGATTGGAGGATCAAAAAAAGGAAAAAGAAAAGTCTTGTCTTTGAGGCCTTAGCTACTTGAATGATTAAGTCCTTAGAGGTGTCTTCACATCTGGTACCCTAAACCATCTGGTTTGGGATCCACTAACCTAAAGCTCGCTAAATGGGTAGCTAAGAATAAAGTCTAAGAAAGCAAGACACCAGGAAATGAAATAATTGCTAAGGTGGGAAGAATGGATTTGAAAACCTATACTAAGGTCTACTTCACAAACACAAGGTACATTTGAGCAAATTTTTAAGAAGATGATGTGAAAAATAGGATAGAGTCTCTATGATGACAATATGAGGGTTCTTAACAAAGGTTAAATCAGAGAATTAAAACACTAGGAAACTTTGGATCTTTTTAATTGATGAGGTTAATGCAGATACTGTAGATTTTTTTCCCTTTTCTTTATTTTTCACTTTCTTTATTCCTTGACTTCTTTTCTTCTGACATTTTGTGAGTAGATCTGCTACAAACCCTCATGAGACACCACTCATCTACTAGGGCAACCTAGGGGTTTAAAGGCTTGTTGCACATGCTAAATGTAATCGCGATTCCTACGAAAGTGAGTTAGGATTTTCTTTTCTTCTTTTTAGAGTCAGTTTTGCTCAAGGACTAGCAAAAGATAGGTATGGAGGTATTTGATTAGTTCATAATGCATACATATTTTATTCTCATATTTATGTGTTTTGTACATAAATAATGCTACTCGAGGTATTTTATGCAAATTTTGCAGGAACCTAGAAAAAAAAGGGGGGAAAGAATAATTGCACCAAAAAAGAAGATATTTGCATGGAAAATTCTAGAGCCACGTCAAGAGATTAAAATTACATTTTCCATATGTCAAAATATTAGGATAAACATCAACCAACAACGAAATTAAAATCAACGACAATCCGAATAATCTGGGCGCCTAGGAGGCGTCTAGATGACAAGCTGGTGCCTCCCAAGCGCCCAATCAAAAGGAAGCTTGACCCAGTCTCTCGTGTTGTGATCTTCTATTGGAAATATCTTGTATTCAAATGTGAAAATCAAATTTTGTTTTCAAACATGAGCAAATCCTTGTAATCTATAAATAGACCCCTTGTGTAGATTTATAGAGTTCCAATTTAGATTTTAGAGTCTGTTTTTTTCTATATGTTGGGAGAAGAGGAAAATCATCTATAATCTCAGGTTCCCTCAATAAAAGTGCATTTTATTTAATTGTGTCTTCTATTTCTTCTTCCCCTTCTTTTATTTTATTGTTTTGCTTAATCATGTGTAGCTAATCTTCTAGATCTAGGGTAGAAATGAAGTTTATCTAGATTGGAATGTGTGATCATGTTTCTTTTCCTTTCTTCTTATGCTTCATGCAATGAATATGTGGGTTGAATATATATTACATAGATCATTCATAGAATTAATAAACTTTGATACACTAACATTGATTTTTATCTTTTTAGTCTATGCTTAGGGAAGATTTAATTGAGAGTTGTGTATAGAATCTCAATTCCATCATATATCATCTGATTTAACTTGGTTTGTCTGTTTTTACTCCTAATCTTGATATACTATGGTGCACATTTGAGCATATAGTTTATTCTTGTGTGGATAAGAATCAGTGAATCAAGTTATTTAGATCAAAAAAAGGAGGAGAGAATAAACATGATCATACATTCTCAATTCTAGATAAATGGATTCGAAACCCTAGTTTTACTTAATCTGTTGCAACTTTTTCTTTTAAATTCAATCTTTAATCATCATCTCTCTCACTTTTCATCTCAATAATTGATAATAAATCTCTGTTCTTGAACACTTTTCTCTGTAAGATTGATCCGTATTTGTCGACGTACTACATTGAAAACCGTGCACTTTCGGTTAATTAAAACGAACACATCAAGAGGAAGACGTGTTGGCTCCTCTCGACGAGCGCAACAATAGTGGTCGACCACACCATCGCATGAGTAGAAGTTAAGGACTCCATATCCTTAGGAGGATGGAGAGGAATGCTGAACTCGTTTACGTACTTATGACGAACACGTCTAGGGAGATAGTAAACGGACCTCTTCAAGTAGTAAAATTTCATCTACAGTCGTCTGAGTACCCAAGTAGAAACCAGAGGGGCCCAATTGACCCGTTCATATCACTTGAATGGTCGCAAGTCCACCTGAAGCACAAAAACAAGCAACAAGTATTAAAATAGTGGACTTACAAGCATCTTCAATGGACAAGAAAGAAACAAATGAAATGCACTTACATCATAAATCCTCAAAAGATCTAAGAGATAACGGTATGCCTCATAGTTGTATACACCTAAGGTTGCCTAGTGGTTGGGCTCGCACCACTGTTAAGGAAGAGGTAGAAAGTCTAACTGGAGACAGAAGAAGTAATGGCACCGCTCTATGTGCTCCATCCACCAGTACTACAAAGGCACAAATTAAAAAGTCAGTAAATGCAATTAAATAATAATAAAAGGACAAAACAAGTGCCAATACTTACTGTCAAGAGTGGGTATAGTCTGACGTGGGAGTGGAGGTTCTTGTAAACTATATTGTCTAGCCAGTAGAGTAAATAGGTGTCACTGATGTCGCCCCCATTGTAGCGATCAACTTGTTTACATCAATAAGATAAATGAGTCAGTCGATCGCTACATAATATCCCGAAGTATCAAAGAAAATCAATCCAATCAACTCAAGGAGGAAGTGGCAGAGAACAAAGTTGGCCTCCTACAATATCGGAGTAGGATCTGACTAGATTTTTGTCCACTCTTGTAGCCAGCTGTAGCGGAAGTAGTAGGAGCCTTGAATCAACGGCAAACGCTCTCATCCCACAAGCCTCGAAAATTTGGAGAATCCCTGCATGGCCTTCCCCACTATAGGTTCACATCAAAGCTTAGCCCAGTCAACAGCGTCCAATGGTTAGGTAGGATCGCCATCTCACCGAACAGGAGGTGAAAAGTGTGTATCTCATGACACCACCTCTCCGCAAGAGCCTAGAAGAACTGGTAGTGCCCGTAAATGGCACGAATCCATTGTAGGCTTTCGAAGGAAGTGTGGAGTAGTAGAAAATCCCACAAAGAGCCCAGAAGACACTCAAAATGCTCAAGCATGGGTGCCCAGAGACACCACATGGCTCGGCCAATGTCACTTACCTGTTAAGCAATAATAAGTTAAGTGAGTAACTGAACATGCCTATTGAAACTAAAGACCAAAGATTTAAAGAAGGAATATACCTCAAAACTCTCATTGTTGCTGATGTAGGAGCTACTAAGCAAACGTCCCTTGAAATGGCCCGACTCCTACATAATTGGAAATAGCCAATTAGCCTTCAATAAAATAGGGCAAGTCAGAAGAAATTTGAGAATAACATACCTCCTCTGGTACATCAGAATCGACACTATCATCTGATCCCCCTGAGGCCTGTAAAGGTGGTGCTGTCCTTGAATTGGCCCTGTAACTCTGGACCTGCGAGTCAGAGGTAGCTGCACTCGTCTCAGAAATCTTATACTCTAGGTTAGACTACAAATAGGAAGACAGTGATCAATTGAAATCAATTTCAAGTGAGCCAATATGAAATAAAAAACTACAATGATCACGAGAATTCACTGCTATTTTTCAAGATAGAATATTTTCTATAAAGCAAAGTATTTTCAGGGAAAAGTATTTTCCACGACAGAGCACTCTATAGGGTAGAGTATTTTCCAAAACAGTGCATTTTCCATGTTAGATTATTTAACTGTAGAATAAACGAATGAGAGTACTATGTTCAAGGTATCTTGTCAAGCATTTTCTACAAGGCCGGATAATCTATGTCCAAAGGTGACTCAAAATGCCAGTTTCATTCATGTTTATTCAGGATTATCCGTAAAAATGTTAGAACCATATCACAAGAACCGAGGCATATTCAAGCAAGTCTAAATTTCTAAAAATTACTAAGCAGTGATCCAACCAATACATTGTTGATATGCAAAGAATATCAGTTGGTGTCATGCATTTTTACTAGAAAAAATCCAAATTTGGGCATTACAGAAACACAGAAAAATCGGAGTTATCAAATGGCATCCCAGTTAGACAATATCCTACCAATATTCAGTCATATTTCGGCCAAGTCATTAGCATGATGGGAAAACAAACAGCATATTTTTACAAAAATTCAATGGTTTCTTGTGGCATTTTTTGTGGTAGGCAAAGGCAGTATCATTCGTGATTTTTACAACAAAAAAGGAAAGAAATCTACTTGGGCATTTATAGAGAGGCAAAGCCCATCTGTGGTCTTAACGTACCACAGCCGGCCCTAGTTGACCAGCCCCCGTCGACAGGCCAACGACCCGTAGGTCAGCAAGACTGCCGGCCAGTAGCCGGCCTACCCTTGTCTCGCCGCTCGACCAGCCTAGCCACTGACCTACCCTATGGCCTCTACAAGCATGGCACCGACGACCCTGAATGGAGGATCACGCCAGACAGGTAGAAGCAACTGGCACCCCACTCGATGGAGAAGAGGGAGGAAGCCCAGAGATAAATGAAAAAACAAACAAAGAGCAAGAGAGAACGGGTGTACCATCAGCTTGCCGTCTGCCCAAGCCTTGCCAAGCCCTGCCCACCATTTGGCGTTGGAGGGAAACGAGAAGACACAGAAAAGAGAAGCAGAGACGGGTCGTTGGAAGGTTGGATTCGGTTTTAAATGACAGAGCATTTTATTAATGCATTTCATAACTTATGTTAAATCAAGGCAAATGAAAATTTTCTAGAAAAATTTCATGAACGAAACCAACTACCAAGTACCAGATTGCAATAGTTATAACTTCTAGTGGGGCCCATAAATTTGTGAAAATTATACAGCATGCCGGTCAGCTTTCGCATTAGTTTTGGACTAGGGCACAATTTTCCTAGAAAAGTTGCGAAATTGTTCCAAAAAAATCACGAAGTCAGGGCAATGTGTGTACAACCAACAGGATCCCAGCAAGTCCTCCGCATCAGAAAATTACTACCAGAATTGGCCCAGAAAGGCAACATTTGCAGAATCTTTTAATAGTTTTACAAAATTACACATAGGTCATTGGCATTCTTATATGCACAAAAAGTACCCTACATGATAGGCAGCATTTCAAGAAATAACCCTAAAGAGCACAGATCAACCCCCAAGCAGCCTGCTTGAGCATAGGCACCCAGAATACCTATTCATGCATCGAAATCTGTCAAATTTATAGAAAGGCCCTTGAACTTTTGTCCCTCAGAGAAACATTAGCACAATCCTCTCAAGGATGAAGAAAATGCTTCAAAGCAATCAAATAGGTGTAGACACTCCAAGTTCTCAATTTTGTAGGATGGAGATGTGGTGGCTGAACTCTAACCCTAATTGAACCTACTTAAGCCCACTTAGGCCCATGGAAGTCCAATTGAGCCAACTTGGGCCCACAAAACCTATTTAGGCCCATTTAAGTCATTTGGGCCCATTAAAGCCTATTAGGCCCACAAGGCCCACATAGGCCCATTAAGCCCAATCAAGTCCATCTTGGCCCCAAAGTCCACAAAGGCCTACAATAATTTAACCCATTTCCTCCCTCTCCATATTTATTATTTTCTCCTTCATTTTCATTGAATTTTCACCAACTCACCCTTTCTTCTTACTAAACCCACTTCTTCTCCACTGACCTCTCACGAACCAGCCACTGAACTCACTGAACTTATCCAGCCAGCTTGAGCTCCATCAGACCAGCATCTCCCAGAGCAGCCAGAGCCACTGATGTGCTGCCGGTGAAGCTTGGATCGTCGTTGATCTCTATCGCGATCAAGGGGGCTACAATGAGGCAACGGTTTGGGTTCCTGTTAGTTTGTTAGATTGTTACAAGTTTAATTAGTGGGTTAGGTAGTTAGTTAGACGGTCTGTTAGGACAGTTAGTGGACTATTATGGGTTGGGTCGTTGGGTTTCTCTGCCTATAAAAGGAGGGGTAGAGGCAAAGTTTTTAAAGGGACTTTTTGACAAGAGAGAGGTAGAGAGTTGAGAGTGTCAGAGAATTCCAAAGAGAAAGGGGAACTCGCGGGAAGGAGAGGAGGATAATTCAGACACTCTGGCGAGCTATGAAGGAGCCTCACGTCGTCAGGCCAGGTACGCTCTCTTCAGACCTCCTTTAGGGGCTTCCTAGATCCCCTCTCTCTTTCTGGATCAATTCCGAGCAATTCAGGGGTTTTCTCTGGACGGAATTGCTCCCCGAAGCTCGCCGTCGTCGTTTTCCGACGATATAGGTGGGAGGGTGGTCCAGGGCATGGTCTTGGCCCTTTGTAGGTCCTATCTTCCTCCCCTGGTCTTCCTCCTGCTTCTCTGATCCCTGGCGCACCGCTTCATCGTCTCCAGAAGGCTCAACCCGAAGATCGCCGGTGTTACACCAATCCTGTCGTCGCTAGAGAAGACGACTGCTCCAGACCCCCCCGCTACTCCAAGCTCCTCCAATGGTCCAACAACACTCCCCAACACTCCATGAAGCCTCCGAAGCCTCCTGAATCGCGCCACGAGCTCTGGATCACCGTAGTAGCCACGCTCATCAGAGGAGACCACGGCGGTGATAGGCGACTCCCCTCATTGGGCAATCAGCCTCCGTTCAAGCTCCTGGAGAAGCGAGGAAGCCCCTCCCGTTGCCCCGAGGCCTCCACGACTGCTGGATCGCCGCGTCGCTGCCTTCCAGAAGCTCCTTCTTCCTCAACGCCGTCGCCAGAGCACCTCGACAACGAGGTAGGTGGGAGGCCCGTTCCCATCGTTGATTCCTTGATCTACTCCATTGGATCATCTCCCCTTACCTTCTTCTTGCCTCCCGTGAAGTCTGATCTCAGATCAGACCACGGGAAGGCCTCTAATGGCCCCTACGGCGGTCAACGGCGGCGGAGCTCCGTCGTCGGCGACCATCGTTCTTTTTTCATTTAAAAACAAATTAAAATATTTTATTTTGATTCAAATTTAGAAACTTTGTTTTTCTTACATTTAGGTCGTTTTTGTATTACAAATAGGTCCTCCATTCATTTTTCATAAATCATTCGAATAAAGTTTTAACTGAAAATATTACATTTTCCCCCCTGAACATTTAAAATAATGTTTTCCAGGTATTAAATTTTAGCAGAAGCCCTATGGGTTTCTTTTAATTCATTTTTATTCAACTTTTTCCATAAAAGACCCTAAACTTTCCTTAAACGTTTCTGAATGTACATTTTCCTGTGAAAGTTGCATTTAAGCCCCTGTATTCTTTTGAAATCATCCAGAATGCTTATTTTTTCTTGTCAAATTGCATTAAAGCTCCTGTATTCTTCTGAAATTCTCTAGAATGTTATTTTTGCTGGTTAAATTGCATAAAAGCCCTTGTATTTTACTAGAACTTTCCAGAATGCACATTTCTTTGGTTTATTTACATTCTAACCCCTGGACTTTACTGAAACCTCTCTGAAAGCTTATTTTTTCTGGTTAAATTACATTTTAACCCTTGATTTCTTCTAGGACTATTATGAATGCATTGTTTTGCTAGGTAAATTGCATTTTAGCCCCTGTACTTCACATTTTCACTCTGAATGCTTGTTTTCTAGGGTAAAATGACTGTTTGGCCCCTGAAACTTTCCTGAATCATTTTTCTTGCATATTTTACCCTGAATTTCCATTGAATTCTTTTAAATGCATGTTTTAGTGGTAAAATTGCATTTTGACCCTTAGGAAATTTCATTTTGACTAGGATTGCACATATTTGCACATTTGACCCCAAATTTCTTCATAATTGCATAGAATGTGTTTTCCTATGTATTTTTGATGATTTGGGCTTCAGAATGTCATTTTTAATCAGAATTTTGGTTTTTTGCACAAAGGCCTCTAGAATTCTCACTATTTACACTGACATATGCATTTTGCACATTTTTTCACATCTTTCCGCACAAGTTTTCTTGCCTTTCCTTCCTTGCTATGTGCACACTTTCCTAGCTTGTTTCTAGCTTGGTTTTCTCGCCGCTTCCTGGATTCTCTCGGTTTTTTCACCTTTAGATTTGTTTTGGTTTTCCATCGTCCGAGGGCGTACAGTAAAAGGCTTGACAAAGCCGACACGGTCCCGAAATGAGGATTATTTTGACTTTCTCAAATTTATTCGAATTTCCATTGATTTGCGAGACGCTTTCCGAGAATTTCTCGATTTTCACAATTTTCCTCATCGCCCAAGGGCATAGAGTAAAGCGGCATTGTCCATGCCTATATTTAACCCTTGGATTAACTTTTCCGTTTGTATAATTTCTTTACTTTGATTTGGCATGTTTTCAGTCATATTTAGCATAGGCATATAGAATAAGCAAGCATACATCCATAGACCATTGACAATAGGGAAACCTAGAAAGACTGAGTTTTCTCGGGCACATGGGGGTGCCTAACCCCTTCCCCATGCGTAACCAGAATCCTTACCCTTTCTCTGGCCCGCATTC
>JAMKQA010037008.1:0-11012 GCA_024699735.1 Posidonia australis | reverse complement strand
AAAAATTCCAAACCCAAAATAAAATAAGAAAACCCATAATAATTAAAACCTTGATTTAAAATCAACTAATTAAACTTTAATCACAAACTTAATAAAAATCATAAAACATAAATAAAAAGTCTAAAATAAAATTCAAAACCCTAATTAAAAACTAAAATCAAAACCCTAAAAAATCCCTAAAAATATTCATGAAAAAATCAAACCTAAACCAATTAAAACCGTAATTAAACCTTAAATCACAAAATTAAGAATTAAATTAAACCCATAAAGCCCAATTAAAATCCTAAAATTAAAACCCTAAAAAGTCCTAAAAAATCCAAAATAAAAACCAAAACAAAAATCCCAAAACCCTTAGCCCATTAAGCCCAATACTGTTCATTCAAAAATTCAATTTCAAACTTTAGAAATGTCAAAAATAATTCCGACGACCCTATTTTTCTAGCGAAAACTCCAACGAGCAATTCCGAGAAATCCGGAGCAAATCTCAGCCTCCGAGATACTTGGCCAACCACCTTCAGCTCACGCCCGATCCAACAGCGCTGATGGACTGAGGGGAAGAGGATCAACGGTGGAGAACCGCCTCACCAGAGTATAAAGCCTTGCCGTCGACAGAAAAAAGGGGATCCTTTCTGGAGGATTTTCGGCCAAACCAATTCCAGAGAATTCAGACCTCCTTCCTGCGAGCTTCCAGCCCCTTTGAGAGAGTTTGAGTCCACCGAAGCATTCCCCATAGTCCCCTCGCATCCAGAGCCCTCCTCACCTTCAATTTCCGTCGCCAGAGTAGCTAACCGGAGGAGGAACGCCGTCCAGCCACCGGGGTGCACATCCAGCATTAAGGTATCCCTCCTCCTCCTCCTTTTTAGTTCAGTTCATACCCTTTAGAGTCCTCCGGGCCCCTGGCTCGCACTTCGGCGCGGCAGGCCATCTCTGGCCCCCATCTTCTTTGGCTCCGGCGGTGGGTTCATCACCGCTGATGGACCTCAGGCTTCTGAGCCCGACTGCGAGCAGGCCCCCAAGGGCCTTCCTTCTTTCCTCATTTTGCCCTCTCTTCTCCTCTCCTCCCCTCTTCCCTCAGTGTCCTCTGCCTGAGAGAAGTTTCCGCTCACCGCCGTGCCGTCGCCGCCGCCCGCCGACTAGAGGTTGCTAGAGCAAACCGAGGCCTCCCCCTCCAAGCCAAGGCTTCCGGAACACTCCCCGCCACGCGCCGAGCCTCTCCATGCCGCTCCACCGTCACCCTGACGCCCCACGACGTCCCAGCCACCGCCGTAGTGCCCCTCGCCGGAGTGCGAGGTGGGGGGAACAATCCAGACCGCCCCAAGCCTCGCCGATGCTCCCCAGAGCTCCGCCGTGATGCTCCTTCGGTCGTCCTGAGCCCTGCCAGCCCCTGGAGTACCCCTGGGAGGTCGCCGGAGATGGTCGCCGGCGGCAGAGCGCCGGTGACCTCCGGTGATCTTCGAATAGGCCTTTTATGGCCCGTTCATATTAGTTTTTCATTATTACTTTTAGGTCCTTTATTTATTACATTTCAGTCCTTTTTTATTACATATGGGTCCAAACATTTGCATTTTAGTCCTTACAATTTTAAAATAATTTTTATTCTTTATTTTATCCGTGAATTTTGCATCTGACCCCATGAAGAGTTCATCTTTTTTTTTTAGCAAATTGATACATGTTTTTCTTTACATTTAAGTCCTAAAAATTTACATTTAAGCCCTTGAATGTTTCTGAAATGATTTTTCTCAATTAATTTACATTTTTGAGCCCTGAACATTCTAAAAATTACACTGATGATCAATAAAATTAAGTTTTTATCACAGTTAAGTCCTGAAAACTTGCATTTAAGTCCCCAAAACTTTTTAAAATGAGTTTTCACTGTGAATTTTGCATTTTAAATCTCAAGAAACTTCATAATTTCCCTGACCAACATAAAAGAATACTTTTCGTCACAGCGAGGCCCTGAAATTTTGCAGAAAAGCCCCTGAATTCATTTTAAAGTATTTTTGAACATGAAATTTACATTTTGGCCCTTAATTTATTTCTAAATCCATCATTTAGGGTTTTTAAATGTTTTCCATCACATTTTGGGAGTATTTTCACTCTTGTTTCGCATTTAATCATGGAAGCTATTTAAGCATCATGTTTTCACTAGGATTTGATCTATAGTTTCACATTTTGGTCGCATTTGCACTCGTGTAAATTTTGCACTTTAGTCCCTGAATTTTCAGGAAATTATCCAAGTGCAATTTTTGCATCCTTGTGCCACATTGACACAGGACCCATCATTTGCATGTTAGAATAAGGATCATGAACCTGTTTTTCATCCTGTCTCTCGCTCTTTTCGCGAATTTTGCGTTTTAGTCCCTATGTTTGTCATTTATTGCATTTACATCCTTTTGGTGATTTTTCTTCTCCCAATTTCTTCCAAATGACATTTTCCAGACATTTAGCATACATTTTGACATATCTTAGGCCATGCATCACTCCCATGCATGCACTTGTCATCTCTGGCCAGGTAAAATGACCAAATTGCCCCTGTGCCCCAATTCATGAGCAAACATCTTATTCTTTGCATGTAGTCTCGCATTGTCCATGTTTCAGCCATTCTCTAGAGTTATTGCATATTTAGGCACTTATCTTTACTTTTTTATCCTTTTTCTTCACATTTATCCCTATTTAGCGAACCGACATTCCATGCCTTTCCTCCATGGTTTTCTTTTCTTCACTTTGTCATTAGGGTCTCACGTCTATTATCCGATTTGATTGGTTTTAATCCTAAATTTCATATTTTTGATTTGATTTGTGTTTCATCGCCCTAGGGCGTACATTAACAGGCCTGAGAGCCGACATTGTCCCCACTACAGATTATTTTTCCCTTTTTGATTTTCATGACTTTTTACATGATTCTGATTCACTCTGTCTTTAGAGTTTCTTATCTATTATCCGATTTGATTGCCTTTGATCCTACATTTCAGATTTTTGATTTGATTTGGATTTCATCGCCCAAGGGCATACATTAACAGGCCTGAAGGCCAACATTTGTTCCTACCACGGATTATTTTTCCCCTTTTTGATTTTCACGACTTTCTCATGATTTCATGTGGATTTCTTTGCAGTTTTCTCACAATCGTCTTGCACATCCATTTAGTCTTGTCATAGCATACATATTAGCATGATTAGAGCATGATCCAGGTTTAGCAAACATTCATCTAGTCTTTAGCAAGCAATTGGACTAGAAAGACCGAGTTTCTCGGGTGTACGAGGGTGCCTAACACCTTCCTCGTGCGTAATAGGAATCCTTACCCATCATCTGGTTAACAGACATCTAGCCTTCATATTTGCACTCCTAGCATTCATCTTTTTGCGGTTTTCCTCGTCTTTCCCTTAAAAGACTAGGTGGCGACTCCTTTTCTTTTTTCTTTTTCTTTCCTTGCGCCTTCACCATCTTGGCATGGCTGTGATCTCCTTCCCTCTAGCAAGACCCCGCGCTGGGACCTCCTTCGGGTCGGCATGGTCACACTACCCTTAAGTGTAAGGCGTGAGTCTCCACATCAAAGGAGTAGACCAGCACATCATCAACAAAAACCACCACAAACTAGTCTAGAAAGGGGTTGAAAAACCTATTCATCGGATTCATAAACACAGCTGATGCATTAGTCAAGCCAAAGGACATGACTCTAAACTTGTAATGCTTGTATCGCCTCTAGAAGGCAATCTTCTAAATGTCTGAGTCTTGTATCCTCAACTAGTGATACCCTAACCTCAGATCAATCTTTGAAAACACTGAGGCAGACTATAGCTGGTCGAACAGGTCATCAATGTAGGACAAGGAATACTTATTCTTTACCGTGATCTGGTTCAGCATCTGATAATCTATACACAGCTGAAGTGAACAATCCTTCATACGGACGAACAAGACAGGCACTCCCTTGGAGACACACTCGGCCTAATAAACCCCTTGTCCAGTAACTCCTGCAACTGAGTATTGAGCTCTCACAACTCTACTAGCATCATGCAATAGGAAGGCTTCGACACAGCACTAGAACCGGAGATTAAATCGATTGAGAACTCTACTTCCTTGTGAGGTGGCATACTAGGCAAATTGTCAAGGAAAACGTTGAGATATTCACACACCACAAAGATGTTGTGAACACCCAACTCAGGAAAAGTAGAGGTAACTATACTAGCTAGATACCCTACACAACACCTGGCCAAAGACTTATAAGCTTCATAGCCGAAATGACAAGCTCAGGTTCACCTTGACGCCTACCTTGCACAAAGAAGGATTCATCATCAGGCCAAGCACAGTCAATCAAAGTCGACAACTGTGCCAACCAATTCTTGTCGAATATCACATCATACTCCTGCATGTCAATTACGATTAGACTAGCGTCGAACTCTCTGCCACACAGCGTCAAGTCGACAGACCGTAGATACTTCCACACCAAGCTGTGCTCTCTCAATGACTTTAACAGGCTGAGATGACAGGCCAGCCTAGCCGATCTCTTTTCCAACTCCGCTGCGAAAGTCTCAAAGACAAAGGAGAAGGAGCTCCTTGAGTCAAACAACACTTTAGCCATCCGACCAGTTACAATAAAAGAACCTGATGACCAATCAAAACAATAACATCACATTTATATATCAAACAATTGTCCAGGTTACAAAGAATATATTACAACAATTACAAAGGGTCACAATACCAACTAATCATCCTTATCCTCAACTACATCTCCCAAAGTCCCAGTACCTAACACTGCAATGGTGAACACCCGTCTCCTAGTCGACTGCTAAGATGTACTTCTTGCCTTCTTGGACAGCTCTGGATAGGATTTCTGGACATGTCCCCTTTCTTGCAATTATAGCACACCACCAAGGCTAAAATATACCAAGGATGAGGACAAAATGCAGCAATATGGCCCACTTGACCATAGTTGAAGCATTGGTTTCCTCGAGGAGCACTAGAACCTATCTAACTGAAGCCAACTTTGCTACCACCAAAAAAGCTATGTCAGCCTGTAGAGGTACCACCAAACTTCCCTTTCTGCTTCTTCCCAAAACTACCTAAATCATTGGTACTTGGAGGACTAGAGATGGAGAATAGGGAAGTAAAAGAAGATTTACCCTTCCCTTTGGGACGGCTCTCTAGAAACTTCTTGTACTCTGCCTCGAAGCGATAAGCCATCACGACCATATCCTCTACGGTCAGACACCGACTGTGACCATACTGAAATCGACGTTCGCAGTGGGGCAGCACGCGAAGAACCGAAAAGGTTACGTCAAAGATGGTGAATCCGAGGAAGGACACTCAACTCAAAAACATCGAAAGAAACACGAAAAAAGAAAACGATAAGGACAAAATCGAGTCACCACCTAATCTTTTAAAACCGGGAAGACAAGGAAAACCAGGCATGATAAAACACAAGAAAAATAATGCACAATGAATGCAAATGCATGTATGAATGTATGTGCATGCTTCGTGCCTAATGGATGCAACACATTGGTCATTGCGAGCCAGAGAAAGGATAAAGACTCCTGTTACACATGAGGAAGGTGTTAGGCACCTCCATGCACCCGAGAAATTAGTCTTTCTAGGCTTTTCACTCGCTTGTGTATCGCCAAATGCAAATGATCATGTATGCTTGCTAAGTCTAAAATGGATGTATGCCATATGCCATGTTGATGTAGGTGATATGAGTGGGGCGAAAATTAATGTAAATGGGCTCAGTTACACTATGTGAATCCTAGACCGTCAGTTAAATGGATCCGACATAGTAATCGTCATTGCCCAAAATGCAAGTATGTCATGATGCATGATGTGAATGTCATGGTGCATGACGAGAATGCAAGGATAACTGATATGTAAATATAATGATGTGTATGTGTGCTCAAAATATAAAGTGTTGAGTGGATGAATGTGGTGCATCATGCATGATGGCATAGTCATAAGCATGGTTAATGTAGATTAAAAAGTGCATGAGATGCATGTGTACGTGCTGAGATGCATGGATATGGGGTGTGGAAATGGATGGAGCAAGTGGGCAAGGGCTCACACTGACTACCTGTTCTATCCCTGGCATACCCACGCATGTCCACTGCACAGGTCATACACATAGTCGGGACGCAGCCGTCGGAGACAGAACATAGCTACGAGCATTGTCAATCTTGCAAATGCACAAGTGATGATCCAAGGTGCTCTATGATGCATAGATGTATGCCATGGGTTAGGTCCTAGGATGCGTGGATATAGGGGTAGAGAAATGAATGAGGTGAGTGTGCAAGAGCTCAACCCATCAGCTTGTTCTATCGCTGGCAAAACCACGCAGGTCACACGCGCAATCGGGGTGCGCCTACTGGAGACAGAATAGAGCTACGAGCTTTGCCAACTTGCAAACCCATATGCGGTGATGCAAAAATGCTATACGATGCATGGGAAGCTAAAGAGGAGGTCGAGGAACGTACCTAGGCACTCGGATGGGGTCGTGGCTAGCTAGAGGCTTCCACCCACCTAGCTCGCCACGAGTTGGGTTCCACCAGTGAGTTTGCCTAAGTTCTCTGTCTAGGGGCTCCAATGTGGCATTCCGGCGCTTCCAAAGGCTTGAGGGCACAAAATGGAATGCAGGGGATGCAATACATGCATGGATGCATGAGTGGATACCCCACCCTCCTACGTCGTCGAAGATGGATTCCGACATCGTCGGAGGTGGAGGAGATGAAGTGAAATGGCATGTATGGCATGGCGAAAAATAGTAAAACATGCACAAAATGGTGTGACAAAGTAATGAAAACATAAAGGAAGCAACAAATACCAGCAGGGAGCGAAAGGAAGCTTGTGGAGTTTTGGGTTGTCCCTCTCCAGCGAGGATCACGGCGGCGTTTCTCCAGCAGTTGGTGCTCGACGGCTACGAAGGCGAATTCAGAGGGTTGTGGAGTGACTGGTGGACGATTTGGTGAAGCAATGTGAGGACTAGTGTGGTGTGGTGGTAGTTTGGGTTGTGTGGGAAGCTATGCTCGGAGTGGAGGTGGCTGGGATGGATGGCTAACGATGGCGATTGCTCAAGGACGGCTGGTGCTCGGAGTTGGGGTTCTAGAGGGGCCAGCGATCCAAGAAAGGGAGTTTGCTGCTGTAGGGAGGTCATTTGGAGGAGGCGGTGGCGTGTGCAGGCGATGGCATGCTAGGGTTGCCGGTGTGCTTAGGTGGCTAGTGGAAGGGCATGGGCAGTGAGAGTAGGGCATGGCTCGGGCATGGTGGTGGTAGGGCATGGGCAGCTGAAGAAATGTCAGGCATGCGAGGCAGTAGCCTGAGCGACGCAGCGTCGTGGCTCATACAAGGTACGATGATAGCGACGAGTCAAGCAGCTCGCGTGGGATAGCCCTGGTCCTCACGTGTATCCACGACGGGCGATTAGGCCGTGCAATCGGGCCACGCTTCCCACTAGCACAGGGCACACCAATTGGATTCTGGTGTTCGGTTTTGGTGTTTAGGGTGTTTGAGCTAGCTTTGGGGTAAAATGGGAGTGAAGTGCCTCGTTGTCGTTGGAGTGCATTCTCTCGGAGAAATCTGTCGCAAGTGGCTGCCAAAATGGGGTGTCTACACCGGCATCCCATCACCTTCACCCATAGTCTTTGATTCAAGCCATCCAAGAACCTCTACGCCTGCTCCTCCTTTAACTCATAGGTAGGAGCAAAACGTTCCAGCCGAGCGAACTCAGTCTCATACTTGAGCACCGACATAGTGCCCTGCTCTAGACTCCGAAAATCTCGAGGAAGCTGCTCCTTCACATGAGTGGGGAAATACTTGTCATAGAAGGTCGCCTTGAAATCCTTCCACTAGATGTGAGTAATTACTGTGTCCAGAAACTTCAACTGCTTCACTGAATTCCACCACTTATCTGCCTCACCATCTAGCAGATAAGTCGCCAGCCACACCCAATGCTCTTCTGGGCATACTATGCTCTCCGACATCTTCACTACCTTCTCCAACTAGACCGCACTCTCCTCAGTACTGACCTTGCCCTTAAATGATGGTGGATGGAACTTTATGAACCGACTGATCATCCGACGGCTCACTAGAACTACTCTTGTTGAACGCATGGGAGATCCCAAGCACTAAGCTCCGTAGTTCAGCACGAACAATCTTCCATCCACCAGTCTCTTCACAAGGCTCGGAACCCTCGACTAAGGCCTTACCCTTGCGACCATGAGGAGGTATCCTACAACAGGAGAGGAGCAAAACACCTGCACCACAAACAGGACAACAAGCAGAAATCCATGAAAAAAATAGGTGCAGACTCTACCATGCATGTAAAACCTATGGAGTCTCAAGACCAGACACCCTAGGCTAGTGCAACCTAGTGAACCTAGTGCTCTGATACTAGATTTGTAACACCCTCAATTTCCATAATAATTTAAAACAAATTAAATTATAGGTTATTAAAAGCTAAATAGTAATATCTACAACTAAGAAACTGTATGTGCAGTAACAAGACTCCAAAATATGTGCATTATGCCAAACTCACCTGTTTGCCTGCACCTACAATCCAAAACCACGAGAAACAAGCATGGGTGACAAAATTCACCCAGCATGCACTCCATGAAAACAACAGAAAACAAAACTATAATTATTTTCCTTTAAACCCATTTTGCAATCATTTTCTCAAATCCACCAAGAACCAACAACTCAGGCACAAAAGGCTGAAAGCCACGAAACAAAGCCCTACTAGGCCAAACCACAAGAAAATGCAGCCTAAGCTATCCAAACCAAACAGGCAAAGGCTCTACCAGCTCAAAACCACAAGCAAGGCCCTCAATGGCCAAAACCACACATAGTGAGTTAGGAAGTCCAGTGCCAGGCAACCAACTCTGGCCACAAGTAGTCACTGAGGTACACTGCACTGCCACGGTGTGCCACATTGTGTAAGAGCCAACCACCATTTCACGATTCCTCCATAAGGAGAACCTGTGCTCAGCCAACCCCTCCTGGGAAGGCAGTCCTGTCTTTTAGGACACTACCAGCTATGGGACATGTGTCTCACTCGCACTGGTCACCACAGGGTATGCTTCCTCACGGTGTCCTCTAGACGGTACTCAGGAGGGAGTCTCAAACCACCACACCCGACAACACCCGAGCCTCAGTACTCGCAGCAACAGTAGGAGTATCATACCTTCCCGTCATGCTACAAAACACCTCAATCCATGGACCACAACCCTAGCCTCGAAACGATAATCAAAGAGTCTCATACCTGCAAGACCCAATGTAACCATGCCGGTGATAGCCTCGGGACTTGACACGAAAGGCCAAATACACAAGGGTCGGCAAAGTCACTGCAAAAATAATAAAAATAAAAATGCAAATGCAGGAGTCGCCACCTAGTCTATTAAAATGGAAGACGAGCAAGACCATAAAAGAATCATTCAAATCATGCATATAAAAACCAATGGAAAAGGTCTTTGTAAACCAGAAATGGGTAAGGATCCCTGTTACACACGAAGAAGTTATTAGGCACCCTCGTGCGCCCGATAAATCGGTCTTTTATAGGTTTCTCATTTGCTTATGAAATGTCGACTTTTCAGCCTTTACTGTACGCCCGAGGGCGATATGCCATGCCATGCTAAGTGAGTGGTGTCTTATGCTAAAATAAGGGTGCATGGAGTGCAGGGTGTGTCCTAATGCTCAGAAATATCGCTCACATATCGAGTCAGGTGTCGATGTAAAGATATTGCAGAAATAGATCAAAGATCTAAATATTGTGAGCAAATTATCATCCTTGCTTTGCTATATGCCAAATGCAATCTAACATGCATGGAAATGGCTAAAAACAGAGTTGTGTCCTCCCGATATATCAAGGAAGAAAACCACAAAAAACCAGAAACAAATCAAAATAAAAATCATGCTAGAAAGCAATGCAAAAGTTGTTGTGTGCCATTGATAAACAGGCTGATGTGCCTGCTTGGTGTGCCAGACTGGTGCTCCAGTCTGGTGCGCCACCTATGTGCTCCTGTGTGGGCTAGAAAGATGTGCCAAAGCAAATACAGAAATCCATGCAGTGCAAATGAATGCATTCCAGAAAATCATGCCATGTAAAATCCTTTGCAAAACTTGAAAAATATGCTTTAAAAGTGAAAGAAATGCAAGTGTAATGACTTGTGGACCTTGTGCTCAAGGGCTAGTAGCCTCACACAAGATCCCACCCTATTTATGTTAAAATGTATGCAAGAAGGTTCAACCATGTCTCTGGATCATGGGCTGATACACAAGGTTCTCCATATTGGAGTAGAGGCAAATAGCCGACCAGATTTTAGTCATGGACTGAACATCTAAAGGGGGAAAACAACTAGAAAACAATCTTGTTTAGAGCTTCAAACATGCATGCAAAACCATGGAATATCAGAGAACCAGTAGCAAAAGAATCGGACGCAAAGTCATCGGAAAACTATGCAAACAGGGATGCAAAAGTGAATGTTTTGCTCTCTGACCAGTCTGGTGCACCTAAATGGTGCGCCAGAGTGGTGCTTTGGGTTGGTGCGCCACTTTGGTGCTCCAGATTGGTGCTCCCTAGAAAATCTATATCAAACTGCAATCTGATCCAGAATCTGATCTAGAATAGAGATGGGTGATTCTTATTAATGTAGATCAGTTC
Organism: Posidonia australis; assembly: GCA_024699735.1. Taxonomy (NCBI): domain Eukaryota; kingdom Viridiplantae; phylum Streptophyta; class Magnoliopsida; order Alismatales; family Posidoniaceae; genus Posidonia; species Posidonia australis. Next base: position 378 of record JAMKQA010037008.1, on the reverse strand, counting down.
ATGCAGATTTTAAAAACTGAAACATGATGAGATGCAAATGAGCAAAGCAAACTTATTATGATGTGATTCAGAAACATGATAAATCATGGGTTCATGGCTGAAAACACACTTGCATAAGATTCTAAAGATGAAACAGAACATGAACTTTAACAGCCGTATGCAAAGAATGAATCATGAAAACTTGGTTTGCTACATATCTATTAGCATGCATGTTCATGAATCATGCACTCTTATGCAAAGGAAGTAGAAAAGAAGACAACTCCTAGAAGTAACAAGGTGCAGATTTCCATGCTAGAAATAAAGAGTCATGCTAGCAAACAAGGTACAGATTTGCATGTAGAACATATTGCAAAGGAAACAAGCAATCTCATCATGGAA
>JAMKQA010037007.1:0-21983 GCA_024699735.1 Posidonia australis | reverse complement strand
TCATGAGAAGTGCTATAATTAGAAATAAGATTGAATTGATCTTGACTAATAGCACAAAATAATGTGTTTAACCCCTTAGCATCCAATGTGGCTAGATTTTTATCTTTTTCATTCCACTCCTTATAGTTCTTTTTACTAGGTGTATATCCATTTATGACAATGTCCCATAAATCAAGATTTATAGATTTTAAGTAAATGTTTATCCTACATTTCCAATAATTATATATTTCCATCAAAAAATGGTGGTCTACTAATGCTTTGGCGCTCTACAATATTTTTGTTAAAAGAACTAGAAGTCATATCTAGAAGATGGTTAAATCTTTATCCCAGATTAACAAGGCTCTGATACCAATTGTTAGGATCTTTAAGCTTCACTAGAGGGGGGTGAATAATGATTTATTAAAAATATTTACAATATTAATGTTTATTTAACATATTTTAAGTTTTTAAGTAAATGACATGTAAGTTGTGGAATTTAGATACTAAACTAAAGCATATAAAGAAAGGGATAAGAGACAATTATATGCACAAGTAAATTTATAGTGGTTCAGCCTCCCCGGCTTAGTCCACTCCTTGAGAACCCTTCGAGAATTTCGCTAACCTGATCTTGTTCTGGGCCAAAATTGTGCCGTACACTCTTGACGAATCCTCGTCAAACTCCGCAAAAACCGCGGCTTCCTTCTCTCAATTCGGAGAAGAACTCACTCAATAAGGATGAAGATGACAACTCTTTTATAGTCTCCCAAATACTTTTAGGCTACGTGGATGGTTGGAAATGGAACACTCTTGCCTTGGGAGTTTTTCTAACGAAATTGGAGTAGAATACTTGGAAACTTGAGTAGCTTGAAGCTCTATATGGGGTAGGAAGTATTCATACTTAATGGGTAAAGAATGGGGGCTTATTTATAGGAAAACATGGGTATAAGAATGTATCTAACGTCTCTCTAACGTTCAGCAACGACTACTGATTCGGTATACCGAAATCAAAATGGTCGACTGAAATGTGCAACGGTCGAGCATTTCGGTATACAGAAAATAATTCGGTATGCTGAAAACCTCTGATTCGGTATACCGATGAATTTCGGTATGCCGTTCTGGGTTTCTTTTCTGATTTTTCTAATCTGCAAATATTTCGGTATACCGAGGAAATTCGGTATGCCGAAAATGGCCTTAGTCCTAAAATGAATGTTTTTTAATGAATGGTTGGTTTTGGGGCTAAGGCAATTTTCCTGTGGCTCTATGTGGATATTTGGGAGATTATTACAAGTTCCTAGGTACACGAATAAATAGAAAATGACATCAAAATAATTACAAATATTATTTAATTTTTCTTCTCCTTTTCCTTCATCTTGAATTCTTCTTGGTGGCACGTAGGTCTCTGTCTTCTTCAAATGTCTTCCTTTTTATGCTTGAATCTTCTGAGTTCTTCAAAGGTCTTCTTTGCATATATGAACTATGAAATATCTCATAAAGCACATTAGTCTTTTGTTATCATTAAAATCAAGATATGGCTAATAAAGCCAACAGTTTTGACACTTGTGGCTTCTTGCATTTATTTCTCCATGCATGATGCATGAATTTTGGTTTTGTTTATGTAGATTTAGAGTAGACTTGAGGGTCTACCATTGTGACATTGCTTGTGGAACCCTACACGACTCTCTTTATGGGTGCGTGGAAGCACACGACGAGTCCTGATACGGTCACGGCAAAGATGGTGAATCCAGAGAAGAAGACTAGACTTGGAAACACCAAGGAAAGATAAGAAAGGATAAGGAAAGGAGTTGCCCTAGTCTTTTAATGGAAAAATGAGGAAAACCAAACACGAAGGAAAACCAAGAAGAAATCAAGGTGAATAAAACATATGCATGCTCCGTGCCTAATGGATGAAATGCACAAATCAATGTAGGCCACAGAAAGGGTAAGGATTCTTGTTACGCATGGGGAAGGGGTTAGGCACCCCCATGCGCCCAAAGAACTCGGTCTTTCTAGGTGCCCTTCTTGCTAAATGGTCTATTGTGTGTATGCTTGCCTATTCTAAATGCACATGCTTAAAGTGACTGCGAAAACATGCCAAATCAAAAAGAAGAAATGAATAAAAGGAAAAAGAGATAATTCGAGGGACAAATGTTGGCATCGAGAATGCCGCTTTACTGTACGTCCTTGGGCGATGAAGAAAATCGTGAAGGTCGAGAAACTCTCGGAAAGCATCACGCAAATCAGCGGAAACTCGAAAAAATCCGAGAAAATCAAATTGGGGAAAATAATCCTCATTCGGGACAATGTTGGCATTGTTAAGCCTGTTAATGTACGCCCTCGGGCGATGGAAAGCCAAATCAAATCAAAATCGTGAAAGTCAGAAGAAATCCAGGAAACGATTGGAAAACTACACTTGAAATGAATTAGAAATGCGTGCACGATGTAAGAATGAAAACACAAGAAAATATGCATGAAAAATCGCAACGAAATGTACAAAATGCATGTGTGTGTAAAACTGTAAATTCCAGGGGCTTTTGTGCAAAAATTCCAAATTCTGAGTGAAAACTGAAATTTTGATGCTAAATCATCAAAAATACATAGAAAAACACATTTTATGTAATTTTGAAGAAATCTAGGGTCAAATGTGCAAATCTGTGCATTCTTGGCCAAATTAAAGATTCCTAGGGGTCAAAATGCAAATTTGCCATTAAAACATGTATTTAATGCATTTATGAAGAAATTCAGGACAAAATATGTAAGAAAAAGAGTCCATGTTTGAAAATAGAAATTTCCAGGGATTGACATGCAAATTTACCCTAGAAAACATGCATTCAGTGTGAAATCAATAAAATTTAGGGGTTAAAATGCAATTCAGGTCACATTTGAGCAAATATTTGAATTCTCAGGGTTTAACTTACAATTTTGACAGAGAAATATGCATTCAGAACTTTTTCAACAATGCTTAGGATTTTTTATGCAAAAATGCTAGATTTAAATGCATGAAAGTTAACTCTGGAGGTTTTTATCTAACTTTTAAGCCTGGAAAACATTTTTTAAAAACTTACAGGGGTTCTTATGCAATATGTCAAGACATACATTATTTAAATGATTTGAAATTATATGTAGGGACCTAAAAGTAAGGAAAAGGACTTATGTGTAAGAAAATAAGGACCTAACTGTAAGAAAACAAAAGTATTAGAAGTTTATTCAAAGGAAACTTTTTTTTACTTTTATTTTAAATAAAAAAAAAACCACGGCCGCCTGTGACGGAACTCTGCCGTCAGCGACCGCCGGGGATCCTTTTCTAGAGCATCCGAAAGCCTGATTGAAGATCAGACTTCATGGGGAGCAAGAAGAGGAGGAGAGGGAAAGATCCAATGGTCTGGATCTAGGTGATGACGGCTGGAATGGGTCTCCACCCCCCTCGCCGTCGAGGTTGCTCCGGTGACGGTGCCTGTCACGCCCCAAATTTTCCTCAATAATTTAAACAATTAAATTATGGAAAAACTAAAGCTAAACAGTAAATGTGTAACTACCAGGAACTTATGTGTGCGGCTAGCAGACTCCAGACTATATGCACTACGTTAAGCCAATCGCATGTCTGCACTTGCAAGCCAAAACCACAAGGAAAATGCATGAGTGACCAAAGTCACCCAGTACGCACCCTACGAAAACTGTGGAAAACAAAACCATAATCTATTTTCCTTTTAAATTCCATTCGCAAACCATTTCCTCAAAGCCTCAGAAATCAAGTCCACACTGGCCAAAACCACAAACCAAGGCTCTACTAGCCCAAAGCCACAAGCAAAGGCCCTCAATGGCCAAAACCACACACAATGAGTCGGGAAGCCCGACGCCAAGCAACCAACTCTGGCCACATGCAGTCCACTGAGGAGCGACCCCAACATTCTGCACTGCCACGGTGACGGCCACCCTGTGCAAGAGCGTTCACCATCCCGCGATTCCCCTTCCGCAAGAGAACCCTCTGAAGCCATCCCCTCCCTAGGAAGGCTGTTCTGTCTCTCAGGACGCTACCAATTACGGGGCACGTGTCCCACCCGCACTAGCCACCACACGGTACACCTCCTTACGGTGTCCTCGACACACGGTGCTCAGGAGGGAATGTCATACATTCACACCCAACAACACCCGAGCCTCTGTGCTCACAGCGACAACAGGAGTATCATACCTCCCCGTCATGCCACAAGACACCTCGACCCGTGGACCACAACCCTAGCCTCGAGATGACAGTCAAGGAGTCTCATACCTCCATGACTCGATGCCCCTTAGCCTCAGGTATCTCAGCCCCCGACCTCAACAACGGACATTGTGCCCGACCACACGAGAATGTCATCACATTCCCTTGTCCTGACGACACAGTCCCACGCTGCCTCGGCCTACACACAGAAAACCAGGAAATCATTTTCCAAACCAGGCCAACCATTTCCTTGAAATCCATTTTTCAAACCAATTCATATCCTTTGAAAACTCTTCCAAAACCTCGGCAAAACGGCTCATCAGGTGTCCCAAGGGACCACCACTGATGGCCCACAATCCCATCTCATAGGGACAAAACACGGCATCCAAAAAGCCATAAACTTGTTTGGGCCCAAAAATCGGTATGCCTAAAGTCAGATTCGGTATGCCGAAATCTGCTGGTTCGGTAAACCGGTTTGATTCGGTCGACCGAACTGGGGTCAACGGTCAACACTCAAGCCAAATTCGGTATACCGTCCTGAAACGGATGACCGAAACTCGACCGGAGGACCTAAACTGACAGAAAAATGGTATGCCGAGCGGAATCGGTATGCCAAAATCCCCTGATTCGGTATGTCGTTTCCATTCGGTATGTCGAATTTTGCGAAACTAGAAAACGACCCAAATCCTATCGTCCAAAATTGCCCCAACTGGGACCTTCGATCGGACCCCCTAAACAAACACCAAATTTTTTTCTTAAAACATATGGTGTAGACCCTTGAGTCTACTCCAAGACCCAACAAACAAAACTAAAATCCATTCACCATGCATCAAGATAAAAAATCACAAAGGCAGAAGGGTCAAAAGGACCTAAAACACACCATTCGCCATAAATGCCAATAAATGCTTCATAAATACACAAAAAATTTTAGGAAGGGAAATTTACCTAGATTTCATGCAATCTTAGCATTTTCTACCAATTTCATGCTCTCTATTACTTGAAGTGGAGATGCGTACCTGAGAAATGCCTCTGGCGATCTCCGACCCACTCCGGCGCAACCACGGCGACGGGGCACACCATGCGAGCTCCGCCGACCACAGCCCTCCGCTTTGCTCCCTTGACCTCTTCCTCTCTCTCGGCCCGCGCGCGATGTTGGGGAAAACAGAGGAGGTAGGGGAGACGAGTGGAAAGGAAGAAGGGAAAGGAGATGGAAGGAGAAGGAGAAGTGGGAAGGAAGGGAAAGAAGGTGGAGGTGGAGAAGAAGAAGTGCGCCACCGAGGAGAAGGAGAAAGGAAGAAGAAGGAAGGAGGAAACGACGATGGGTGGCGAGGAGAAGTGCGGTGCGGCTTATAAAGCATGCGCTCGCAGTAGCTGAAAACGTGCCCACCTGCGCATCTCAGCAACCGGCACACCGCACGAGCAGCCAACTGCCAGCCACCACCAACGAGGCCAACTGCAAGCCTCAGCCAACCGCCAGCCACCACCAACGAGGCCAACTGCAAGCCTCAGCCACCAACGCTCACATGCGGGTCCCACGGGGACCCCACACCTGGGCCCCACACGGCCCCACACCCGGGCCCCACATGCACAGTGCCACAATGCACAATGCCAAACCACGCACAGGGACACATAAATAGAAGCCAGCCCACGAGGTTCAAGCCCAAAAGCACAAAACTACACAATAGGCCTCGGAACAGTAACACTCGTCTAGGAATAAAATTCATAAGATGTAAATAATTACAAAATGAATTTTGCGGGTGTTACAGCACCGGAGAAGAAGGAGGCTCTGGGGGAAACGGCGCGGCGGTCGAGGGATCCTGGAAGCTTGGGGACGTTGAGAGGATGATTTCCCCTCATCCAGCCACAAGAATGGGGCCCCTCATCCTCTGCCCGATCGTATCTCATCAGAGCACCAGCGACGGCGGTTGCAGGCGATAACCTGGACTCGATTCGAAGACCTAGTGGCTCTGGAAGCTTGGGGAAGGCTTGTAGATCGTTCCTCTGGGGCTGGAGTATTGCGGCGAGGAGCGGAGCGCTGGATCGAGTTACGCAGTGGTCTTCTTCTCCGTCGACGGCGGGCGCAACTCTGGCGATCCTCTTCTGGTGGTCTCCTCAGCGCTTGAAGCGGAGTCCAGAAAGGTGGAAAAGCAAGAGGTGGTCTATGGGGATAGAATCGAGCAGCTTGGGGCAAGGATCATGCCCCAGACTCGCACCCCCACCTATGTCGCCAGAAAACGGCACTGGCAAGGCCTGGAAACTCGATTCCGACCAGAGGTGACCTATGGATCCATTGGTATCGATCAGGGGAGGTAGAGGGAGACCTAGGAGAGCATTTTTGAAGTAAATGGAGGTCTGTGGAGGGCGTACTTGGACTGACAGTAACCATGGCCGTCGGAGCTCACCGGAGATGGCTGGAAACTCTGATTTCTATCCTCCATGAGCTTCCTCTTTGCTCCTGGATCACTCTGGTTGCTCTAATTGGGAGGAAAAAGCTTTAAGGGGCTCTCATCTCAAATTTTCCAGTAAAACTCCCTTCTCACTTGCAAATGGGGGTTATTTATAGGCTTGCCATGGTGGTTATGGGAAGTTGTTAGAATTTTTTAGATTAAGTGGGAAGTTGTTTAGAGTTTGTTAGATTAAATGGGAAGTTGTTAGAGTTTGTTAGATTAAGTGAGAAGTTATTAGAGTTTGTTTAAGTAGTTAGAGGTTGTTATGTTGGAGTGGAAGTTAGTCAGGTTGTTTAGTTTGCTACATGAGTTTGCTAGAATAGTTATGATGGAGTGGAAATTAGTTAGGTTGTTAGGGTTTGACATTAGGGTTTGGGGTTTGACTTATGGTTTAGGGTTTGACTTAGGGTTTAGGATTTGGATTAGGGTTTTGAATTTAGTTTAGGTCTTAACCTAGGGTTTAGGGTTTGTAGGATTTTTTTAGGGTTTTATGGTTTTGTTTGGTTTTTTAGGGGTTTTCTACAGTTTTTAGGGTTTTTTGGTTTTTCTAGGGTTTTTATGTTTTTATGGTTTATTTAGTGTTTTATGGTTTTTTTAGGGTTTATAGTTTATTTTAGGGTTTTAACCTGGGGTTTAGTGGTTTTTAGGGTTTAAGGTCCCATAGCAAACCACATATGTTTTAGTTGGATCTTGTGGTGCTTATTTTAGGGGTCCGCCCCTAGGTCTTATTTTGAGCGATCTTGTGGGTGGTGCCCTGGGTCGTTTCACAGAAAACGACATACCGAATCATTTCGGTATAACATTTTTCTGTTAGAGTAGGCCCTCTGGTCAAAATTTGATTGACTGAACCTCCTTGGTCTATCCTTTTTTGCTATGAGTGTTGATCGTTGTATCCCAGTTCGGTCGACCGGATTTATTTGTTCTACCAAACCAAGAACTTTTGGTCGACTAGTCTGGTTTTTGGTCTGTTGTTTTGGGTGTCTGTACCTATTTTGGTCGTTCTATTCTGGTCGGTCTTCCGATCCAAGAGATTTCGGTATACCTCGTCTATTTCGGTATGTCGAATCAGGACCCAACTGTTTTATAAAATGTGATTCGTGTAGGTTTTCTAGATTGGTTTGTTTTGCCCATTTAAGATGGGATCGTGGGCCATTAGTGGTAGTCTTATGAGACACCTGATGTGTCATTTTGTCGAGGTTTTTGTATGAGTTTCTAAAGATATAAAATGGTTTTCAAAGAGATGGTTTGTCGGTTTTGGAAAATGATTTTCCTAGTTTTCTGTGTGCGGGCCGAGACATTATGGGATCGTGTCATCGGGACCAGGGAATGTGACTACATTCTCAAGTGGTCGAGCACGTCTCCCTGGTTGAGGTCAAGGGCATGACGGGGAGGTATGATACTCCTACTGTCGCTGTGAGCATTGAGGCTCTAGTATTGTTGGGTGTGAAGGTATAACACTCCCTCCTGAGCACCATGTGGTGGACACCGTGAGGAGACATTCCCTGTGGTGGCCAGTGCAGGTGGGACATGTGCCTTGTAGCTGGTAGCATCCTGAGAGACAGGATTGCCTTCCCAAAGAGGGGTTGGCTTTGTGAGGATTCTCTAGGTGAGAGAAGCACGGGACGATGATCGCTCGTGCATAGGATGGCTTCACTGTGGCGGTATAGTACACTTTGGTGGCTGCTTGTGGCCAGAGTTGGTTGCCTAGAGTTGGGCTTCCTGACTAACCATGCGTGGTTTTGGCCATTGAGGGCCTTGTTTGTGGTTTCAGACTAGTAGAACCCTGTCTACTGTTTTGGCTGGTGTGGGCCACGTTTGCTGTGATTTCGGCCTTGTGGATTGGGTTTGTGAGATTTTAGAAAAAATGATTTGCGAAATGATTTTAAAGGAAAATTAATTATAATTTTGTTTTCCGTCATTTTCGTGGAGTGCGAGGTGGGTGACTTTTGTCACTCACGCTTTCTTCGTGATTTTGGATTACAGGTGCAGACATGCAGATGAGTTTTAGCATAGTGCACATAGATCAGAGTCTTGTAGCTACACACACTGGTTCTTGGTAGTTGATATTTCTGTATAGCTTTTAATTTTTTGTAAATTAATTTGTTTTAAATTATTATTGGAATTCTAGGCGTTACAGAGACTCCTTTTGCTTGGAATTGATAGTGCGAGGAGAGTTTCACTGAGTTGAAGAATCGTTTGGTCATGGCCCTAGTTCTGACTTTGCCATCAGGAAGTAGAGGTTTCATGGTGTACAATGATGCCTGTGGGACCTGGTTGGGGTGCGTTCTTATGTAGCATGGGAAGGTAGTAGCTTACACCTCCCGATAGTTAAAGGACCATAAAAGGAATTACCCCACCCATGACTTAGAGATGGCAGTAGTGGTGTTCGCCCTGAAAATTTGGAGACATTATTTGTATGGCGAACAATTTAAAGTCTTTACTGACCACAAGAGCTTGAAGTATATCTTCTCGCAGAGGGATTTAAACCTGAGCTAGAGGAGATGGGTGGAGTATATCAATGACTATGATTGTAGCCTGTCGTACCACTTGGGTAAAGCGAACGTGGTTGCAGACGCACTGAGTAGGCGCATTCACGTCATGTCAGCCTGATGATCAAGGAATGGCACCTAATGCAGGAGTTGGTCGAAAGTAAGCCACAGAGACAGTCTCAGGGAGCAGTGAAGACTCTTTTGGTGAACCTGTCTGTTCGTCCAAGAATGATAGAAGCCATCATTTCTGGCCAGCAGTTAGATCCCTTCGTTAGAGACACCTGGTAGAAGCTGGTGGTGGGAACAGTGTCTCATTTCTCAATTGGCTTGGACGGTGGGTTGAGGTACGATCTACAACTGGATGTGCCTCAGGTAGAAGAGATAAAGAAGAGTTTGCTAGTTAGGCTCACCGGTCCAGATATATAGTTCACCCAAGAAGCACTAAGAAGTATAAAGACTTAAAGAGAAATTTTTGGTGGCCTAGGATGAAGAGAGAAATAACAGAATTTGTAGCGAAATGTGTCACTTGCCAGATGGTGAAAATAGAGCATTAGAAGCCTAGAGGAACTTTACAACCTATGGTTATTCCAGTTTGGAAGTGGGAGCACGTGTCGATGGACTTTGTCATGTGATTGCTCAAAACCAGAAGAAAGAATGCTATAGTGTGGGTGATCGTCGATCGGCTCACCAAGTCATGACACTTCCTAACTATGAGGGAGAGTCTTCACTTGCTGCAGCTAGCAGAACTGTATGTGGCAGAGATAGTCAGGCTACATGGGGTTCCAGTATCGATCGTGTCAGACCGAGACACTAGATTTACATCCGGATTTTGGAGAGCTTTGCAGGAGACATTTAGGACAGTATTGAATTTCAACACTGCTTTCCATCTCCAAGCAAATGGTTAGATCGAAAGGATGATCGAGACTCTAGAAGATATGTTGCGGGCCTGTACTTTAGATTTTAGGGGCACTTGGGAAGATCATTTTCCACTTATAGAGTTCGCCTACAACAACAGCTACCATGCCAGCATTAGGTTGGCACCATATGGTAGACCATGCAGGACGCCCAAATGTTGGAGTAAGGTACACGAGCGACAGCTAGTGGGACTAGAGATTGTGTAGTAGTACGAGCATAAAGTTGACCTGATCAAGAAGAGATTGCTTGCGACACAGAGTAGACAGAAGAGCTGTACTGATCTAAGGTGTAGGCGCTTGGAGTTTGAGGTGGAAGACTTCGTCTTCCTTAATGTGTCACTAACCAAGGGTGTGGCAAGGTTCAGGGAAAGAGGTAAGCTAAGCCCTCACTATATTGGACCATACCAGATCATTAAAAGAGTTGGTGTATAAGTTGGACCTACCTTCAGAGCTAGCTAGTATGCATAGCGTCTTCCACGTGTCGATGCTAAGGAAGTGTTTAATAGATGCGTCCCAGGTTTTTCCAGTACAGCCAGAAGAGCTTCAATAGGACTTGTCATTGGTAGAGGACGTCGTACAGATATAGACAGTAAAGTGCAAGTCCTTAGAAACAAGACTATTCCTCTGGTGTTGGTTCAGTAGCGATACCATGGAGTAGAAGAAGCAACCTGGGAGCGCAAGTTCGACATATAGGCATGATGCCCCACCTGTTCAACTAGATAAGAATTTCGGGGACGAATTCTTTTAAGGGGGTAGGATGTAATATCAAGACCCTGTATGTGACAACCACGTATGTGAGGCACGGAAGAGATGCACAGGTGAGATGCACGACTGAGCCGCACGTGTTTCCCAAAATAGAATCTAGAATTATGTAACCATGTATCCATGTATTTGTATGAGAAGTGATTAATGAAGTATGGGTTTTGATGCTTGATTGTGCTCTCTTCTTTTTGGTATGCATCCCTGGGTTTGTATGGCTACGTAGGTTGGTATACGTATACGTATACTTGAATAGTGACAACACAGTAGTTTGCTGCCTAACATTGTGCAACCACGCCTGCCATCGCTGCCCCTTCCTTACCCTGCAGTGACGTTGTATTTTCCTTACTCCATGCCCTGTCATTGATCACACCATGCCTTGTCAACAGCTGTTGGCAACTGAAAAGCGATAGTGGATGGTCGGGATAAAAGTGGAAGAGAGCGGGTTGGCGACGGGGGGAATCAAAGAGGTAGAAATCCAGAGGAAGAAGAGAAGAGGAAGAGTGCCAATGAGAAAGAGAGAGAGAGAGATATATCCTGAAGCTAGAAGCGTGAACAGTGGTCTACGTGCAGAAAAGGGAAGAGAAAGCTCACCGGATGGAAAGGGAGACTGTTCATGAACTCAGAGGTGCGCCGAAGGAGAAGGATCGTCGACCATCACGACAAGGTACGTGACTCATTCCTTCTCCTTTTTGGTTTCAATAGATTTCCATGTATGAATAATTATGTAAATCCAGTTAGAAATCATGATGATTACATAGAGAAGAGCAATTTTTGATGCCTAAATGAATGCTCTATTTTTCAATGGATTCAATGGGATTTTGAAAGATTATTTGAGACTCATGCTACAGTAGGTCTCAATGACGTTTTTGCCTTTAAAATTTAATATATTGAGATTTATAAATCAGATCTTGTTGAAATGTGTCCCAAAAGCTTGTAGACTCAGAATCCTTCAGTTTATGTATTTTTTGTGCAGTTTTTTAGAACCCGAAAATAAATCCGTCCGGAGCTCCCTAGTTGGGCAAGTTTTTTAGCAATTCTGTTTTTCTGGCTTCTAAATTTTTGCTGTAATGCCTAGACCGTGGGCCGACTGCGTAGGCTAGTTGGGTGGGTTGGGCAAGCAGAATTACAGAAGATAAAATGAGAAAATAATGCATGGGATTTAGTTACCGAAATTTATCATGTAATGAAAGTATTTAGAAACAGAGTTTTCAGAAGAAATTACATGATTTAAAAGAAAGATTATTCTTGTATTTAAGTGAAGATTTTTCTAGTTCAGAAAAGAGCTTTAGAAAGTGTTATTTTTAGAAAAAGAATAGTTTTATAGAAATGATTTCTGTAACAGAAAGATTTAGAAAAAGAAAATACATGTTTTCTGAAAAGAATTTTAGAAAAAAAAAATACATGTTTTCAGAAATGAGATTTCAAAATTAGAGTTGGTCCTGGGTGAAAGAAACTAGGTGCCAAGCAAGTTAGTGTTGGTTGTGCTGTGTGTACAATCAAGCGAGTTAGTGTTCGTTGGGTCGTATGCTCAGCTAAGCGAGTTGGTGTTAGTTAGGCTAGGTAAGGTAGCTCAAGAGCTAGATGGGTCGGACAAAATCACCAGAAAGCTTTAAACACCAAGAAAATTAGTGGGACGTTGGAAGAACGCATCCCTGTGCAAGAGAAGAGAATAGTGTGGCTTGTTGGTTGAAAATGGTAGATGCCCGCACAGGGTCTTTTACCGTGGCAGTGTAGGAGGTTGAGGTTGGTGCCTCTCTCTCCGTTTGTGACCAGATCACCTCTAATCAAGGTGACACCAGAAAAAGAGATTTTCAGATTTCATATTTAGAATAGTTTTAGGATAGATTGAACTTGGTTTTGGCTTCTGAGTTTTAGCCAGATTCTAGTCAAGATAAGACCAGTGTTTTAGGACTAGTTCCAACTCAATTGTATTTTTACCATATTTGAGATTTGTGGATTTAGACTAGAATCTAGGCACAAAATAGTTTTCCAGAAGCATATTAGAATAGAGCATCGATTTTAGAAAAAGGAAGAAAGTTTTGAAAGAGGATGTTTTGCTGAGATTTCTTGAAAATGGTTTTTTAGAATCTTAGACAGAGTTTTGAGTTTTGGTTTAGCAAAAAATCCTAATTCGTTGTATGAACATAAATACAACTTAATATGACATAAATATAGTTTATGTAGAAATCCTAATTCATTGTATGAATTGTTCTTATTCTTATTGGATAATGTGTAGAAACAACACATTGAACCGTTACACACATGAAATATTGAATTTGAAAGAAGAAATCTCCATGTTGAAAAAGGAATTAGAACACAAGAATATTCAAATCTCTTCGTTAACATATGAGCTAGAGAAATTAGACCACAATTTTGGCATATTAACGACAACAAATGAAGAGTTGAGAAAAGAAATATGTCATTTGAAATTATCAATTGAAAAATGGATCATAGATCTAGAAAAAAACTTCCATCAGTCAAACAGATTTGAACAAGAAGAAATTCATGTTGAAGATGATCGAAGAAATGATAACCAAAACAAAGAACAAATGAAGGAATCTGATGGACAGTTTTTGGTTAATGAACATGATGTTGCAACTGAAAATCCTTCCAAAAATGAAAACTTGGATAAAATTGAGGATACTGGTGGAAATGATGGAAATAACATCCCGTTGATTAAGAAATTAAAACTAATACAAGGATCGACTAGTGCGGTGAAGTTTCCAAACTCCATGATTAGAAAGATAAAGCAGAAGGAAAGAAAACCAACTGCAAAAGCAAAAGAGAATCTTCTACCATCAACAACCACTACAGAGATGGTATATACCCAAATTTCTTTGAAATAGTTAGTTACAATCATCATTTACAATTATACTATTAATTTATAATAAATGTTTCCATACAGAAGTTAGTAAGGAGAAGGAAGTTTGGAGGAGTGACACATATCAGTGATTTAGATTATATGCTGATTGAAGATTTCCTCCAAAACTACAAGTCAACGTAAGAGTAATCAAAACTTTAGTTATAGTGAAACACAATATAATATTTAGTTACAATTTTCATTATGAATTACTGAAAAAAGTTGTCAACACATTTTTGTTTTGCTCTTATTGTTTAATATAAGGTGTAAATTGGGATATAAGATAAATGATAAGATTTGTTTTAGGGAACACTTGAGAGGACTTATAAACCAAACAAGCGTACATGGATTTGTTAGTTTCACAAATATTCTTATACAACTAATAACTACAATTTTATATCAAACAACTAATATCTTATTACATAGGTCATAGAAGTTTACAATGAAATTGTAAAGTACCTTTATAATCTCTCGGGTCAAACCGACGTTTTTTTTTATGGATGCAATTGCTTCGGTAAATTTATATTTATACCTATAATGATAATCTTTTCTTTATAATCTTTTGTTATAATGAAACAACAATTATATCTTTATTAATATATGCAACACTATATTCAAGGAGTAATATCTGGAAATGAAGAAAACAATGAAGCAAATCTGAAGAAATTGAATGAAATCATGGAAGATGTATCAACAACATTTCATTTTACTACAAAATTTTACTTCCTATACATTATGATGCACCCTAGCATCTTATGGAAGTAAATTTTGAGCATAAGGAATTTAAGGACTACAACTCCCTACGAGCTTATAGAAGAGATGGTGAACTGGAAAGATGGGTAAACTTACCATTTCATAAAAAATATTTTGAATTATAATTGTCTTCCTATTTGTATTGCATCACCTAAGCTAAATCCTTATTCTATGAAATTGTTTTTTGGTGTTGAGTGATTGGTTTAACCTCTTCTTTGAAAAAGAAATACCAAATATGCATGAGTGATTTTTGTTGGAAGTTCTCTCTTTCCCTCAACAAGACCAAAGATCTTTGGACTGCGGAGTTTTCATGATGAAGGCAATTGAACACATTGCCTTGGACAACAAAATCAACTTCTCAAAGGATGACATGCCAATGTTTAGATCGTAAATTGCAGCTTTAGTTTTAAACCATTCAAAGATTGATACTTATAATGAGATGACACCTAATGTTCCAAAATGCATAGGAGGAGGAACAATTATTGTAAATTAATATACTTCAAACTTCTGATATGGATCTATTTACTAAAACAGAAATAGAAACAATTAACTCCTTTATTTTCATCTATCAAGGATATATTGTAAAACTCATTATGTGGATGTCTTTTTGTAAAAGAGATGACTTACTCTCACTACTGCGTTTAAATTCTTATCTTTGCATGTAATATTTAGTTTTATGTCTAGAAATACTGTATATTGATTCCATGATTGATTGAAACTGTAATTAAATTGGTTATTAACTTAAGTTCATTCGACTTTTATTTTCAGTTGTAGAAGAAATGTTTCAGTATTCTCTTGTTTTATTTAATCTTTGATAACTAAATGCTTAGTTGAATGTTGTATGTGAACATTATGTCATATGTATATCATATTGCTTCTAGTTAAATGCATGAACATTAATTTATTGTGTCCAGTTTTGTATTGGTAAATAATTTATATGAGTTATCAACTTGAGTATAACTGATATTTAATTGAACTACATAGTATAATTTCAGTTTTAATGTAGTATGTTCTACAATTGCTTGATGTAAGCAGCACATCATATATTTGTTGGTTTTATTGTTAAAGATTTATTGATTGACACAAGCTTAGTATGATGATAAAACTATATAATTTAGTAACTTATATTTGATTGATATTTTGTTTCACTCACTTTATTACATTTCATTATTCCTTTGTTTGAATCATTCTTTCAAAATGTCATTTCAATTGAATGTTGAATGTTACAATAAATTGTATTACTTTAGGTAATATGATTAGTCATAAATTTATTGTGTCCATGTTAGACTAGACTGATACATAAACTAAAATAATATTTGCTTACCTAAAAATGATATTCCGTTTCAGTTAATATTGAACATTTCGGTACCCTTATTAAAATTGAAAGGGTGGATCAAAAAATAAGATATTTAATCTCTAAATACCAATTTAGTTAAAATAATATAATTTAAGTTTGCTGCAACTATTTATTACAAGCTATCGAACATACTTGAAAAATAAGGTACGCGTAACAACAAAACAATAAGAAAGCAATCAATAAAAACAAAGACGGATCCTTGTTTATCCATGTCAAACAAATATACTTAATGTGAATTATTATAGTTCTTCCTTCATTCCATCACTTTCTTCTATTTCTTCATTAGTTTTGGTTCTTGACTTTCTAAAATATACAAAAAATTGGAAGAAGTCAATTTATGTACGATCCAAATATGGAATAAAAAAAACATATAACAGTGGAAACAACATTGAAAAACATACCCAAAAATATTAACTTCTTTTGTATCTCCTTGATTAATTTCTCCGTTAAGTGGACAATTGCAAGAATCGTGTTCGACATTGTATTTCTTACAACAATTACATTTTCTATGCTTTCTATTATGTTTTTCAAACTCTAATTTCCATCTCTTCTCATCACCATCCTTTGGTCTTTTACCTTTTCCACTATCTTTTGCCTTAGCTTGTGCAGGAATCCTTATCACAAGTTTATCATGAATTCTTTTTGAAGCAGTGTGGGTGATAGAATGAATTTTATTAGATTTTTCAACAATATCTCCTTGTTCATCACTAGAAATTTTAATATTCTGCATTGCACACTGGATTTCTTCCTTGGCGTCCTTGAAATGTCTTCGAGCAATAGCTTATAGATGATCAGAAGAAATTGCTTGATTTAAGATGTCGTTTGCTTCACGTGACAAAATAATGAAAGCATCTGCTTTATTAACAACATCGACATCATTATATATATTAATCTTAATATCATCCTTTACACCCTTCATCCACCTTTTCATTATCATATGCTCTGGTAACTTTTTAACACTATAATAGTTAAAGGATGCTAACAAATGACAACATGGAATACCAATGAAACCCATCATATAACAAGTATACTTAGGAAACTTTCTTTACTTATCTATTGTTATCGTGAACACTTGATTAGGTTTATCAAATTTATATACAGAAAAATGTTGAAAATCTTGTTGACAAAACCAGATGTTAAATTTGTTAGAGTAATACGATAACTGAAAAAATATTAAAACAGTTTTCGTTTTACAGAAGTTTAAGAACAAATAGTAAACAAACAAAGTTGACTTACTACTTGTGCACTATTGACATCTTCATAAACTACATGTAGAAGTCCTTTAGATAGTTGTTCTTGGAAGTCATGAAAAACCCTTGTTGTATACAAACAACATACATGCTTTTCAATAGAAAGGTTATATAATAACCTCTGATTGTAATACCTGTGTCAATTAAATCCCAAAAGTAATCAATCTAAGCATAAAAAAATTCTAAAGTATAATTTCGAAAAAACAAAAATCTAAATAAAATACCTGTCATAATGGTCACTTTTATTCTCCCTTTCTCTTTGAGACTTCAAAGCATTCTCATATTGGACAAGAAACTCAAGTAAAGTAATGTATTCTGTAACCTTACTCCTTAGAAAAGAATCATACCCTCACTTCATTGGGTTGTCTTCATACCAGCAAAAAACACATCGACAAAGAATATGTGAATTCATTTATCACGTATACTGTAAATATGATTCAACCACCTATTGTTTGATACACCTTTGTCGTCTAACCAATTGTTTCAATTCATTTCAAACTCTTCAGTAGATTGAGATAGCCACAAAATATTATGAAATGTTGACATTGCTTCTTTATTATCTGCCAATACACCTATTTTCAGTAGTAATTTATTCAATATATGCCACAAACAAAGACGATGAACCGTGTCTGGAAAGGATACTTCGATTGCAGCCTTCGTCCCAAGATCTTGATTAGTTAACAAAACGTTACGAGCTTTACGCATGCATACTTTAAATTGTTCAAATAACTACATAAATGACTCCTTAGACTCATTAACTAAGAAAGAAGATGCAAAGAAAATGGTTTGTCGATGATGGTTTACCCCACAAAAAGTAGTATATATCATAAGGTATTGATTCGTTTTGAATGTGTCGTCAAATGTTACAATATCACCAAAGAGATCATAATCTTGGAATGATATAGCATTAGCCCACATACAATGAGTTAATCTGCTCTCTTCATCAAGTTTATAAGCATAAAAAATTTCTCATTCTTCAACTTCATCAATTTAAAATGTTCAATCAATAACTCTACATCATATTCCTTGATTTCTTCTCTTGTATCTCACCTCATGTTTTTAATATCATAGAGAGTACATTGTAGTTTATGAAAATCACTAGAATGTTGTGCCATTAAAAGAGCTGATTGAGAAGGAGAGAACCTCACAGAAGACATCAACTCATAAAAATGTCTTGTTTCAAGTTCTATCTTTAGATTAATTTTAAGAAAATGCTTCTTATTAGTTGGATGATTATGTATCTCAATGAAGTCATGAACTATCTATTTAGTAATCTTGAAATCCTTTTTGAATGTTATCGCTGCCTTACAATCAATCCTTATAGTACCACACTTCTTAGACTGTGTTGGAGTGGATGGATAATAACTTTCACATTGGGAAGTATCATTTCCTACAACTTGCTCAATTAAAGGAACAAGTTTAATACTATCAGCATTTATTTTATCCGTGTATTTTCCCTACTTATTGCATACACACAACTTCAAACCAATCTCAGATTTTCCATTCAAAGGATTTCTATAATTCTTTTAAGAAGATTTCCTTGCATCAAAATCAGACTTGAAAGTATGAGTGTAGTAAAATGCTTCTACTGTTGAAAGTTAATCACACAATTGACCTTTAAATGGTACCTCAACCTCCCTATTCTTTTAAAATTCATCTTGTGAAACTATATCCAATTGGAAATCAGAATTTGATGAAGATACTTCCATTTTAAAATCCTATATTGTTACAAAAAAACACAAAAATTAATCAATAAACATTGATTGTATTTGTAATTCTGTATATGTGACCATGCCGGTGGAACCCTACACGGCACTCCTTACAGGTGCGTGGAAGCACACGGGGAGTCCCGATACGGTCACGGCGAAGATGGTGAATCTGGAGACGAAGACTAGACTTGGAAAACCAAGGAAAGATAAGAAAGGAGTCGCCACCTAGTCTTTTAATGGAAAGACGAGGAAAACCAAACACGAAGGAAAACCAAGAAGAAATCAAGGTGAAGAAAACATATGCATGCTCCGTGCCTAATGAATGAAATGCACAAATCAATGTAGGCCAAAGAAAGGGTAAGGATTCTTGCTACACATGGGGAAGGGGTTAGGCACCCCCATGCACCCGAAGAACTCGGTCTTTCTAGGTTCCCTACTTGTTAAATGGTCTATTGTGTGTATGCTTGCCTATTCTGAATGCACATGCTTAAAGTGACTGCGAAAACATGCTAAATCAAAGAGAAGAAATGAATAAAAGGAAAAAGAGATAATCCGAGGGACAAATGTAGGCATTAAGAAAGCCGCTTTACTGTAACCCATGGGCGATGAGAGAAATTGTAAAAATCGAGAAACTCTTGGAAAGCGTCATGTAAATCAGCGGAAACTCGAAGAAATCTGAGAAAATCAAATTGGGGAAAATAATCCTCATTCGAGATAATGTCGGCATTGTTAAGTCTGTTAATGTACGCCCTTGGGCGATGAAAAGCCAAATCAAATCAAAATCGTGAGAGTCGAAAGAAATCCGGGAAACAATGGGAAAAACAAGTTCGAAATGAGTTAGAAATGTGTGCACAATGTAAAGAGGAAGGCACGAGAAAAGATGCATGAAAACTACAACAAAATGTACAAAATGCATGTGAGAGTAAAAAGTGTAAATTCTAGAGGCTTTTGTGTAAAAATCCCAAATTCTGAATGAAAACTGAAATTCTGAAGCTAAATCATCAAAAATACATAGAAAAACACATTTTATGTAATTTTGAAGAAATCTAAGGTCAAATGTGCAAATCTGTGCATTTTTTGCCAAATTAAAGATTCCTACGGGTCAAAATGCAATTTTTCCATTAAAACATGTATTTAATGCAATTCTATAGAAATTTAGGGTTAAATGTGCAAGAAAAAGAGTTCATGTTTGAAAATAGAAAGTTCCAGGGACTGACATGCAAATTTACCTTAGAAAACATGCATTCAGTGTGAAATCAGTAAAATTGGGCTAAAATGCAATTCAGGTCACATTTAAGCAAATATTTAAATTTCCAAGGTTTAATTTGCAATTTAAACTGAGAAATATGCATTCAGAATAATTTCAACAAAGCTCAGGGTTTTTTATGTAAAACGCTGGGTTTAAAATGTAAGAAAAGTAAATCAAGGGGTTTTTGTCTAACTTTAAAGCTCGGAAAACATTTTTAAGAATTTACAGGGGTTCTTTTGCAATATTTCAAGACAAATATTATTAAAAGGATTTGAAAATATATGCAAGGACCTAAAAGTTTAGAAAAGGACCTATTTGTAAGAAAATAGGACCTAAGTGCAATAAAAGAAAAGCACAACATTTTATTCAAAAAGAAACTTTAAAAAAATATCCCGACGGTCGCCAGCAACCGCATCTCATCGGTGATGGCGACTGGAACATGAGCCCAGGCCCTCTCGAGGTCTGATCTGGTGTCCAATCAACCGATGAGCAAGAGGAGATGAGGGGAAGAAGATCTGACAGTGTTGATGGAGCATCAGACGGCCAGACGTGGCTGCCCATCCCCCCCGTCATCGACATGACTCCAACGATGGCGTCGGAGAAGAAGAAGACTTTGGGGGCAGTGACGCGGCGTCTCTGAGCTCTTGGAGGCTTGGGGACGTGGAGAGGAGGATTTTCATTCATCCGAAGGCACGAATGGTGCTGCTCCCTCACCCTCTGATCCTGCTTGCCGTCGTCTTTGTCCTCTCCAGCGAGCTCGACTGCGGAGGTCGCTCGGGGCTTGAGAAGGGGTCCTGGTTGCTCAAGAGCATAGGGGGAGTGTTGTGGAAGGTTTCCCAGGAGCTAGTGGATCGCTGCGAAACGTGAAGTGCCGGATTGTGTTCTCTGCAACCTTTCTTCTCCGGCGATGGCGTGCGCGACTCCGACGAGCTGCTCTTGGTGACTTGTTGGGTTGGTTTTGCGGCGTCCCGAGGGGTGGAAAAGCAAAGGGAGATCTGACATAGTAATTTCCTCCACACCAAGACACGAATTCCTCAATGAATTTGTGCCCCCACCTAGATCACCGGAGATTAGGTCCGACGACCCACTAAGCTTGCGATTCCGGCCAACTAAGCCCTAATCATCCACTAGAAGGGAGGCTGAGGAAGGCCCATGGGAAGAAATGGAGAAGAAATGAGCTATGTTCAGTGACTTACTTGGGCTAGCAGTGGAGTTGGCCGCTAGAACTTGCTGGAGGCCGCCGGAGGTGGCCGGAGATGGCTTGAAACTCAAAATTTTCTCCACCCCGAGCTTCCTCTTTGCTCTTGGACCTCTCTAGTTCCTTTGGTTGGGAGGAAAAGGCTTTGGGGGCTCTCCTCTCAAATTTTCCAACAACCCTTTCTCACTTGCAAATGGGGGTTATTTAAAGGCTTGCCATGGTGGTTATGGGTTGTTGTGATTAGTTAGAGGCTGTTGGATTAAGTGGGAAGTTGTTAGAGTTTGTTAGTTTAAGTGGGAAGCTTTTAGAGTTTGTTTAAGTGGTTAAAGGTTGTTATAGGTGGTTAGAAGTTGTTATGTTGGAGTGGGAGTTAGTTAGAGAGTTTAGCTTGTTACATGAGTTTGTTAGAGTACTTATGAGGGAGTGGAAGTTAGTTAGGTTGTTAGGGTTTGACATTAAGGTTTGACGTTTGACTTATGATTTAGGGTTTGACTTAGGGTTTGACCTAGGGTTTAGGGTTTTTTAGGGTTTGTGGTTTGGATTAGGGTTTAACCTAGGGTTTAGGGTTTTGAATTAGGTTTTTGAATTTTAAATTTGTTTTAGGTTAGTTTTAAGGTTTGCTGGAGTGTGGTAAGGGTCGCCTGTGGCCTGAGTGAGGTACGCGATCCTTCTCCTCCTTCCGTTCTGTTTTTGGGTTAACAGTAGATTAAATGCATGAAAAAAGTGTTAAATGCATGAAAAATTGTAGAAAATCATAATATGATTGGAAATGAGTTTTATGATGTATTTGTGTAAGGATCATGCTAGTTTGTGCGGATTTT
>JAMKQA010037006.1:0-18128 GCA_024699735.1 Posidonia australis | reverse complement strand
TTTAGGTTAAGAAAGAAAGGGACAGAACGACCTGCGTCGAGGTATTTTATACCTGAATTAGCGAGGACATTAACGAGGATATTTCCTCGCTATGTAGTCGCTAAATTCAAGCGAGGACATTGCGAGAAAAAATTCCTCGCAAAAAAGTAGCTATGGTATTGCGAAGACATTTCCTCGCAAGATCCCCGCTATATGTCCTCGTTAGATTATTACGAGGACATGTCCTCGCTAAGTCCTCGCTAGTTGTCCTCGCAAAATCTAATTTTTCTTGTAGTGTGTGCTTGTGGGCCCAAGTGTGGGTCCTTGTGCGGCCCTTGTTATGGGCTGATTGATGGGAGAGTTCGGTGCAGTTGTTGGCTAGTGTGGGAGGCTGGTGGTTGCATTGTGCATGCATGCATGCAGCTACCACCTTGGGGGGCATATTTATATGCACGGCTGACGACTCTTCCTCCACACCTCTTCTCCTCTCCTTCTTTGTGCGTCTTCCTCCGTCTCGAGCACGCCACTTCTCTTCCTCTTCCTCCCTTTCTACTCGTTCCCTCACCCTCCACTCACTCCACCTCCTTCCCGTCTCTCTCACTCTCTCTCACTCTCCCTCTCCTGTTTCTCTCCTCCTTGCGTTCCCCTTCCTCTGTTTGGTGTGCTCAAGGGACGACAGAGGCGTGCAGAGGCTCGTGGCTGTGTGTGGAGCACCGATGGTGTGCCCCTATGGTCGTGTGAGCCCCGGCAAGGGTCGTGGTTGCCGGAGTCGGCCGGAGGATCGTCGGGGAGTGTTTCTCAGGTACGCATCTCCAACCCCTATAATAGAAAGCATGAAATTAGTAGAAATTGATAGGATTGCATGAAATTTAAGTAAAATTATGTTCCTAGAATTTATTATGAATTTATGGTGGATTTATGCTGACGGTTGCGTTTTGGGTCGTTTTGACCCTTATGTCTTTTTGATTTTATATCATGATGTATGCTGAATGGATTTTGGTTTTGTTTGTTAAAATTTGGAGTAGACTCGAGGATCTACATCTTATGTTTTATGTGAGATTTGTGATACTTGTTTGAGGGATCCGATCAGAGCTTTCACTTTGGGCGATTTCAAATAGTAGGATTTGGGCCGTTTTCTGTTTTTCGCAGAATTCGACATACCGAACCATTTCGGTATGTCATTTTTCTGTCTGTTTTTGTTCTCTGGTCAAAATTCGGTCATCTGATTTTGGACGGTCGTCTGAATCAGGAGACTTCAGTCGACCGAACCATTTTTGGTATACCGATTTTTGCCTGAGTGTTGACCATTGACCAGAATCGGTTGATCGACCCAAATCGGTCTACCGAACCAGGGGTTTTCGACATGCCGAATTTGGGCCTAAATGCTTTTGTAAAATATGATTTCCAGGGATTTTCCGAATTGGTTTGTTTTGTCCCTTTGAAGTGGGATTGTAGATCGTCAGTGGTGGTTCCTTGAGACACTTAATGTGCTGTTTTGAAAGAGTTTTCAAAGATATGAAAATGATTTGAGAATGATTTCAAAGAGATGAGTTGGCAGATTTGGAAAATGGTTTTCCTAGTTTTCTGTGTGCGGAACGAGACAGTGTGGGACCGTGTCTTTGGGACCAAGGAATGTAAAGACATTTTTGGGTGGTAAGGCATGACTCTCTAGTTGAGGTTGAGGGCCGAGATACCTGAGGCTGAGGGACGTCGGGTCCTAGAGGTATGAGACTCCTTGACTGTCGTCTCGAGGCTAGGTTGTGGTCTGTGAGTTGAGGTGTCTTATGGCATGACAGGGAGGTATGATACTTCTACTGTCGCTGTGAGCACTGAGGCTCGGGTGTGGAGGTATGATACTCCTTGCAGAGCACCGTGTGTGAAGGACGTCGTGAGGAGGCGTACCTTGTGGTGGCCAGTCGGGTGGGACACGTGTCCCGTAGTTAGTAACGTCTAGAGAGACAGGACAGTCTTCCCAGGGAAGGGTTGGCTTTTTGGCGGGTTCTCCAGAGAGGGTGAATCGCGGGATGGTAAATGCTCCTACCCAAGGTGGGCGTCACCGTGGCAGTGCAGAACGCTGTGGTCACTCCTCGGTGGACTGCGTGTGGCCAGAGTTTGGTTGCCTAGCGTTGGGCTTCCTGACTCACTATGTGTGGTTTTGGCCATTGAGGGCCTTCACTTGTGGTTTTGGGCTAGTAGAGCCCCAGTTGTGGTTTTGGCCGGTGTGGGCCTGGTTTGTGAGGTTTTGAGAAATGAATTAAAAAAAATAATAATTATGATTTGCTTTCTACGATTTTCTTAAGGTGCGTACTAGGTGACTTCTATTATTTATGCGTTTTCCATGTGTTTTTGGTTTGCAAGTGCAGGCATGTAGAGGTTTAGCGTAGCGCATATAGTTCAGAGTCTCGAAGCTGCACACACAAGTTCTTGGTAGTTAGATATTTTCTGTTTAGCTTTAATTTTCTTGTAGTTTAAATTATTTTAAATTATCATGAAAAATATGGGACGTTACAACAAGCCTCACATATCATATCATATTTCACACGCATGGGGTGCATCCTTCCGACGCTTATTGGTCTTCGAGCACCAGGGGGCTTCAACCCCCAACCTAGTCAGCATTGACATAGAGGATAATCCGGTTTCTTCCATCCGGGTCCTACATTACCGCAACAATGGTCATGGTCTTTTTCACCCGTACCTATCATCAACAACCACATCCTAAGACTCGTCATTGACTTCGTTGAAGTCTTATCTTTCTACTCCATCAGTTACTGTCCTATCGTTATGTGGATCCTACCAAAAACCGTGGAAAATCTTTTTCAAATCATATGTATTTCTTTTTCAAACTTCTTTCGAAAATCCTTTTTCTTTATAGCAATCATTTCTACGAATCAAAACCAATGAATCACCAAAATAAACTGTACGGCTAGGTAGACTTGATCAGGAAAGTGCACCACATAGGTGTGCTACCTAGGTGCGCTCCTGGTAGATTTTCAGTAACTCTGTGCAATTCCGTCGAAAATTGCTTCATGTGAGAGCCTCCAGTTGACCTATTTTTAGACCCTTAAAAATTTAACAAAATACATGAATTTGAAGGACTCTAAGTTTTCTACCATTTAGGAAAAGTTTCATCAAAAAACGATTTACCAAACCCAAGTTATAAAGATCTAAAGCCTCAAAGGTCACTGGATTCTACTGTAGCTAGAATACTCGAAAATAACCCAAAAATTCACTAAAAAAAAATAATCAAGAATCACTACCATTCATTTAGAAACATTATAAATGACTGATAATCCATGTTTCTAACTAATTTGAAGAAGAAAAAGAGGGTGGAACGCGTACTGTCAATAGGTTCTGACAACCTCCTTCTTCTTTAACGAACTCTGGACTCTATTTTCTCTCTCTCTCTAAGACCTCACCCTCTTTCCTCTCTTCTTTGGCCCCTTCTAGTTAGTCAGGTTTGATGCCTCCCCTCTTCCTCTCTTCCCTTATTTATACCCTTCTCATTTTGTTGTCGATTACTGCCATCAGTCGCTAGTAGCTGTTTGAGAGTGCGATTGCAGGGCATAACGGGAGTGTGGCCCCATTTGATAAGATAAAGGGGCATAGTGGAAGGTAGTGAAGTCAACGTGCTGGCAGGATGAGGTGAGTAGGTGGCGGGATGGCATAGCGACGCTCGCAATGCTCTTCTGACATTTATGACGATTTACTATGTCAAGTGCCATGTGTTGACTAGATGTGCCTATAATGTGCATCACTTTTGTGTGTAACTTTTGTGTGTCGGTTTTGTGCATCTAAACTACACTAATCAGAGTTTTCAAACAATGCCAAAAAAACAAATATGAATTCTTTTGATTATTATTAAAGATTTGCATAATTACAGGTAATCAAGTCCTAACTCATCCAAATTACACATAATTGAATATTAATCCATAATTACATCTTTTTTGGATTTCTGGCCGACAAATTCACAGGCATTACACATTATTTTGACACGATTGAATACAATTACTATTTAATTCAACATGATTAGAATCGATTGAACCCAGTTAATACATGTTTAATGTTGATAATAGATTATTAAGCATATTATTATCAAATTGAATACAAATATATTTCATATATATTTAAAAATATTGTATTATTAGTAATAAATATAAATTTTCTAAAATATAAAAAATATTGATGAAAAAAATATACACGATAACACAATAAACCTTAGCCCATGTTTGGAACCTGGAAAAAGCCAGGAATAAAGGTAGAATTGGAATTATAATTTCATTTGATAAGTTAAAAGGTGTAACAAAAGCATAATAGTAATTCTTATTCTGATTTACTTATTCTAGAATAACTATTCCAAGGGAAGGGTAGAATAAAGTTATTCTTTTAAATTATTTTGATATATGTATGTACATAGTGTATTTATTTTTTATTTAAAAATTAATACATAATAATATAATGTATACATATTTTAAACTAGATATATATTTTAATAATCATATTAATTATTATTAATCTATATATTTTATACTTATTTCAACACTTATTCTGTTATTTATTCAACTTTACATCTAAATCAGAATATTTTCTTATTCATACTTATTATAAAATTATTTTTAAACAATAATAATATTATCAAGATACGAATTTCATATTTACATTTATTTCTATTTCTCTTATTCTACCTCAAAAACAAGGCTTAAGACAATAAGTACAAAACACGATAGGTATAATTACATCCTACCCTTACGTGCCCCTGGTTTATGCTGCTGCAGTCTTCTTCTGATCTTCTCTCGTTGTCTCTCTCCCTCTCCCTACGCGCCGTCTAGGGTTCCGACCGACCATACACCACTGGCCGTCATCGGATAACGAAGAAAGAACCCATCTTGGTACTTGTAGATCCGTCATTGTAAAGAAAGATCAGATTTTGTTGCTCCTAAAAATTTGAATTTTTATGGATTTCTCTTCCAATTAGCAATTCTATAGATCAGAGGCTCTCGAACCATGTATCGACAATTTTTTTACTAGTATTCATGTCACTGCATATCACTGAGCTCAGTTTTTTGTTGAATCTGTGGAGACAGGCTTCTTGTGTTGTGAAATGTGTGGTCTTTCTGGGTGTGGTGCTGATTAGTTAGCAGTTTTCACCTACCGTGTTTTGTATTGTGGTGTTAGGTTTTAATAAAAAGGAAGCATTTTTGCTAGTTTTCCTGTCACTGCATCTCATTGGGCTCAGTTTCCTCTTGAATCTATGGACACAAATTCTGTTTTTGTGGAATATGTATGTGGTCTCATATTGGTGTGGTGCTGATTAGTCAGCACTTTCAGCACTTTCACTAACCATGTTTTATTTGGTGGTGTTAGGTTGTAAAGGATTATTTTTTAGGGTTTGATTAAAGTATATTAGGATGGCTGCGGCTGAGGAGAACAGCTCTCTGTTCCTGATTTTTGTACTGACAATAATGGCACTGCCGCTGGTGCCATATACGATTGCGAAATTGTGCCGTGCTGCCACGAAGAAAACGAAGATCATTCACTGCCAGTGTGCTGTTTGTTCTCGCTCTGGAAAATATCATAGATCTATTTTTAAGAGGGTGAGTTCTTTTACCTTCTACAGGCTTTAGTAGGATTCCATGTCACAGTAGTCCTGCAAATGTTGTCAATTTGATAATTAACTGATTTTTTTTCCAATCGCAGATTTCAAACTTCTCAACATGCAGCAATTTAACACTTGTGATTCTTTGGGTTATCATGGGTTTTCTTGTTTATTATATCAAGCACATCAGTCAAGAGGTAATGAAATTTATAATGCATTTTAATGCTGTACTCAGATGAATGTTGGGCATGTGGAGTTGTAGACAATTCCATAAAAATTATTTTGCAGAAAGAGGATTCCTATAGTCCAGTGGGTTGGTATGACTGAAGATAATAATTTAGACTGAAGATAATAATTTAGCACTCAATATATTGTTAGTAAATATATAATTTGGCATGAATTATTTAAAAGGCAGTTAATGATAGGAGGAAAACCGTTAGTTAATTGGAAATGTTGACCATTGAAAATTTGAATACAAAGAACAAGTAATTGTAAAAAATTACTTGTATTTATTGTGTACAATATAAGGTTGTCTGGATACTCGAACACTGATGAAGGCATGGTTTGGACACTAAACAACACCTCATCCCATGTTTCCTTGGATTAAAGTGAAAAGAGAATGTGTCGGCATATAACAAACATGCCTTGGAAGATTTATAAATTATCGAGGACTCTTTTTTGTGTGCCTTTGTTGACCTTGTTCTCTTATCATTCATCATAGTTTTTGCTTGTATATCTTTTCTTTGTATTTTGTTTGTGTGGTTTCATGTCCATGTCTCAACCTTTTTTTATTGTCAATTATTACGACTATTAAGGAATATATTTGAACATATAGCAATCGGGTGCAGGATGCTGCACAAGCTCATGCAGCCAAGAATGCTACATGAGAGTTTTATAAGGATATGACTTGCTCTCTATGTGAACATCTGGTCAGATGAAGTGGGCCATATAACAGGGATGAATGTGCTAAATTATTTGCACCTTGTGCTGCACAACATCAATTTTTTTGTTCTGATACAACATCTATTTTTAATAGCACCTTTTTTAATAGCATCTGTTTTTAATGCTGCACAACAAATTAATATGTCCTGTTGATACAACATTTTTTTTTTTTTCCCTGAAGTAAGGTTAAATTATGTTGATCACATGAAACCACATCCAAATTGATAAAAATATGCAGCATCAATCCATGAGAAATTCAACATCTCCTGCTTGTATACAAAGCATTAAAAACCCTTCAAGTTCACAACATCTCATGGCATTAAAAAATGAAGATGGAAACACACACATTAGGTTTCTAATGCCAAGTACAATCTAATGCACACCAAACAAGTACTTGACTAGAACATATGTCCAACAAAACATGCTACAAGAATAAAGCAAATGAAAGCAATAATCAAATTAGTCTTCTCAACTTTTTCCGTTCTTTCATATGTCCAACAAAACAAAAACTCCAAGCATTTACTTTCCAACTTCTCCACCTTCTTTTGTAGAATCTTTTCCCTTTGTTGTTGTTCTTGTTGGTATTGGCCATTATGAACTCATCTCCACCTACATTAGAGATTCAACATAAATAACAAGTACAAGTAATGCAAGGTGGTTCGCACCAATTAAACTTGATAACTTTGGATTTTGTTTTCTTGTTTTTTTTGTCAGTTGCTTTGACTTGCTTGATCCTAAAGAAACAAAGTAATGCATTGTCAAGATAAATAACAAGTTAGACAATAGATTATGAGAAGTAATGCATATCGAACTACTGAGTATAGAATCTGACTTTACCTTATTTAAAGGACAAGTGGTTGAGTAGTGGCCTTTTTCACCACGTCGACCACATGTTCGTTTCTTGCTACTCTCTTGAGACATTGTAATTTCCAAACTGGATTTTAGCCTTTGTGACCGTTTCAGTCTACCCTTACTCTTGACACGAGATGGATGTATGACAAACTTTGGTGGTTGATTTGAAGCTATGACTTCAACATGATGTCCTTGCATATTAGATATTCCTCAATTTCTAAATCATGGAGCATCTTCAATATCTCATCTAGCTTAGGCGTTGTAGCTTCATAATGTTTGATGGATTTTATACCCATGTATAAAACCTTCAGGGATGAAGAACGAATACTCCAAATCATCATGGGAGTCAATGCATCTTCATTTTGCAATTCATTTGTGCTTCTTGCAACTTGATTAATAGCCCAATATCTTGCATTAATTGTCTATGGATGTGGAATGTATTTATTAGGAATAGAGTTTAACTCTTTTTTACTAAAAATGCTCAAGATGTGTCTACATAAAATACCATCATGTTCAAATTTCTTGCAACTACAAGAAGCTATAACTTCTTCATTTTTACAGAATTGAACAAGATGCTCGTTTCTAACCATTCCATGTTTATGAACTGAATATGTCACTACATTATCCACTTTTTCAATTTTCTTGGAAACATATGAACCTTCTTGTCAGAATACTTCCTGAAATAACAAAAAATTGGTTTGTGTATAAACAACCCCAACTTGTGCCTCAATAGGATGTGCAGAAGTAAGGGAATGCTTTGTATTGATAGTTTTGAAGTCCTCTTCTGCTCTATGGTGAGAAGCCAAAGCTCTATCATATTGATGCACAAATCGGGACGAAGGAGTTTGTGCATGTACAAATCCATCAAAAAAGGAGTTTATACTCTATGATCTTTGGCTCAAGGTCATTCAACTGAAGAAAGTACCCTTCAAGTACAATGAAACCCAATGATGTCTCTTTTCATACATTTTAGCAAGCCAATGGCCATGTTGGATGTTATATTTTTCCTTCAACTGTAGCCATCTATTCTCAAATTCTTCCTTTTGCTGAATACCATAAATCCATGCATCATAATCTTCCTTGAACTCATCGTTACACCTCAACTCTCTTAAATATTGAGCTGCATTTTTCCCAATTTGCCATGAGCAATAATGATGTTTGGTGCCACCGAAAGCCCTTCCAATTGCATTGCAAATTCCTCCATCTTGATCAGTGATGATCGATGTGGGTCTTTTTCCATACATACAAGTTAACCATGTTTTAAATAACCAAACAAATGTCTCCTCTGTCTCATGTGCCAGCAGTGCACACCCAAACAATGTGGATTGTCTATGGTGATTTACTCCAATAAAAGGGGCAAATGACATTGAAAAGTCGTTTGTCTTATAGGTGATGTCAAAGACAACATCATTGAAGTTCATATAATTTGATCTTGATCTACCATCAACCTAAAACACACTCCTTGCTGTATATGTCTCATCAAGCTCATATTGGAAGAAAAAAACCATCATCTGTGCATTTCTTTTCTAAAAAAAACTTTAGAACTTCCATGCATTCACAACCCATGCTATTCTTTTGAGCAACTCTCAAGTGATCTATACAATCGTGTGCACTAACTAGATTTTCACTAGAGGCTTTCAAAACTTTGACAACTTTTGAAGGTCCCATACTCCCATTCCACATTCATGAAAAGTGTTAATTAACTCTTTTGAACAAGATGTCAAATGGTGGTGTGATCTCATTCTTGGTGTTTTGGAGGGTTTTCTTTACTCTTGAACTTGTGCAATCGGAAGAGGCATTTGCCTTTTTCATTGCATAGAAGTACATATCAATGTGGGTCATCAGATCTAAATCTTACGGTCATGGACAAAACCCATGCAGCAAACTTTGCTGCATTCCTTGTGCAGCCCCATTTTTTCAATATGCAATATGGTCCTATTGGTTCAAAGTAATGTTGTGTCAGCATGTTCGTATTTTTTTGTTTGCACAACTTAGGCTGTGTTTGGTTCAGGGACTCAAATTTTGACATATTGACACAATTTTTTTTATAGCTAGAAACTGAACCAAAGGAAGAAATATAGTCAGCTTAAGTATAGAAGCTGAGTAAGCTTGCACTATACAAATTTGACAGAAGTCAAGAACTGAAGTAGTTGAGCTTTCAACCAGAAACTAAATTCTGTAGAGAAGCTATAAGCTAGAATATGAATGAAACACGGGCTAGTCATAGATGAATTTTCAAAAGATGAGGTTGTAGGATTTAGAGAGTAATGGAGTTTCATTAATTAAAAATAATATAATTTATGTTCATGCAACTCAAATAGATTCAAGACTTATTGCGAAGAAATCTAAAGAAAAATAGATTATGTAAATAGTTTGGGAGCATTGTGAACATTGAGAAGTAAAATCTAAAGCACCCAACTTGTTGCAATTATCATGTATGCATAATAGCATACATATGCAAAACTTATAAAAGTTAACAAGTAACAACTTGTATCAATAGAACAATGTATGTACATAGCAATGAAATATCAAAGGCAGAAGTAAAAAGTGTGAATAATTTACAAAATTGGATAAAATATAAGTGATATAAAGAAGAGGAAATAAATGAAAATTTTACATGAAAGTATACCACTCTACCATCACTAGTGGTGAAGATTAGTGGGTTATGGAGGATACTAGTCTATTATTGTAACTAGTCTATTTTTTTTAAGTTAAAAAAAATAGTGGATTAAGGAGGATACTAGTCTACTTTTTTTTTAACTTAAAGGAGTCAATCTACATGGTCTATGCAAAAATCAAAATTTGAAACGTGCAAGGTAATATGAATAAAAAATTTGTGAGGTTTAATGGTCTTTAGAAATATAAGGATCAACCAACAAATTATACAAAATTAGAAATGAAAATGAACTATTCCAATTTGAGTGGAATATGATCAAAACAAAGGTTGTTATGATGCCAATATGACCAAAGGCGATGGCCAATGCACACCTAGGTACAATGTAGGTTTAATTATGACAACATGAAATACAATTCTCTAAATCTAATATCATTTTCAATGTGTATGAGGTTTAAGTCAACAAAAAAAAGTTTGAATGTGCTTGTAAATGGTATTGTTGAGTCATCAATTGGACATGATGCCAACTATGAATTTACTTTTACATATTCATGTACATGTAAATACTTGGATTTATAGAATTATAGGTACGATATAATGTCAAGGACATACATGAATGCTGGAGTTGGAAGCCATGGGGAAATAAAAAATTGGGAGGAGTCACTCCAATTTCTCTAGTATATTCCTCAGACTTGACTTGAAATTTATGTACGTGGAAAATCTTTTCTAGGAGGAGATTAGCATTTCCGCTTACTCTTCCATTTGTGCTCTGAAAATGTGAATGACATGAAATTTATTCATGGAAAAAATCTTTTCTGGAGGAGATCATATATAAAGCTTATAGGAGTCTGTCTTGACTCTTGAGGATAACATTCTAATTTTTTTTACCCTTTCTTGTTTTCTTACTTTATGGATTATTATTTCACAATTTCTGTAATAATTGGTCTTTCCACTGTTTGTCCTGGATTAATTTTAATTACTTGTTGTGTTAGAATGACAAAGCTAATGTGAAGTTGCTGTTGGCTATGATATTCAGATGCAAACTTTCGAGCCATTTGGTATTCTTGGATTAGAGGCTGGAGCTTCAGATACAGAAATAAAGAAGGCATATCGGAGACTTTCTATTCAATATCATCCTGATAAAAATCCTGATCCAGGTTGAAGGGTTTACTTGTTTATCATACTTTTTGAACTTTAGCTGTGATAGTGGTTCTCTTTTATTTAACTTACTTGTATGTGTGGTTGTTTCAGAGGCACACAAATATTTCGTGGAATTCATATCTAAGGCATATCAGGCCCTTACAGATCCAATTTCTCGTGAAAATTTTGAAAAATGGGGGCATCCAGACGGTAGACAGGTATTTTGTAATTAATTTCCAAGTTCATTCTAGTTTTGTACAGGGAACACTATTTTTTAATTCTCGTTTTGTAGAATGCTTATGTTGAAATTTAAGTGTTGTGTTCCTTCTGTTCAGGGGCTTCAAATGGGGATTGCTTTACCTCAGTTCTTACTGAACTTTGATGGTGCATCTGGTGGATTACTTTTGCTTGGAATTGTTGGAGTCTGTATTCTTCTACCTTTGATAATCGCAGTTATTTATCTCTCAAGGTCTTCAAAATACACTGGAAATCACGTAATGCACCAGACATTGTCTACATATTATTATTTCATCAAACCTTCGTTAGCTCCAAGGTAGGGAAGCTTGTTCCTTTTTCTCCTTTAGTTCTTTTTACATGCTGTGGAAGTTGATCGATGGATTCTTAAGAATGAATAGTTTTGATGGTAAAACTCATAGATTTGATCCATGTTAGCTATGTTGTACTTTATTACCCTTTTATGTTGATTAAGAATTATATCTGTAGGAAAGAAGCTGCCCAGCCCATAGGACTTGTTCCAAAAATTATCAACTCATGTGTCATTAAAAGCATTTGATGTGGATTTTATATTTGTCGCTAAGCATTGCATTTTAGTGGTACCGTAGAGACCCCATGTTCAACAAAGACCCCTTTCCTCAGTTTCGAATCGACCATCTGGTGGAAGAAGAAGCCCTTGTCACTTGAGTATGAGTGTTGGAAGGCCAGTTGGGGTACTTCGTCCTAACTCAAGAGGGGGAAGGGGGATACGAAAAAGGCTTCCTTGATAGTTTAAAAAATGTAGCTTCCGTTAATCAATGTTCTTATGAATGAATTCTTATAGGGGAGATACTGGACGTGGAGTGTATGGAATTACTTCAAAAACTCAAGGACGTTATTGTGGATAAGTTTTTACATGACCCTTCAATTGAGCAAACCCTTCACTCTGCATAGATAATATAGATCTTAAAAAATCCCTCAGTTCTACTCTTTCCTTCTATAGCCAAAAATCCTTCATTCATCTCATGGCGTTCAAAATCGATTGTTGAAGTGGTTAAGCAAGTGAAGGAATGAAGAAGTAAGGAAATAGGATGACTATTTTTTTCCATTTCATAAACGGATCTTCCCTTTCATACTAAGCATGAGTTTTTTTTCCCATTTTATCATAAGTCGGCATTATGCCCTTCTTGATAGGTTTTGAAAAAGACTTTTCATGTCATTCCCATTTAGGTCTGATTCATGTCCCTTTGTTGTTTCCCTTTCTCTTCGAATCTTTTCCTCGAAATGAAAAAGAAGATGGTACATTTGAATTGTATTATTTAAGTGCTTATTGCTTGCAAAAGATCCTACTTCTACAATTGGTTGGTCATTGGGCTATGTAAATAAGTTGTGTTTTCCGTGGTTTTCCTATGTTACAACTTCTCTGGTATACTTCAAAGACTGGCATGGATCGATAGGAAATACCATTCTGACACAATATGAGGTGGGGTAGGCATTAGATTAGCAGGTATGTGATTGTAAGGATGTCCCAAAACATTAAGAGTATAAAAAATCCAAATAGAAAAATTGATAGAAAAGGCTACCCAACCTATAAGATCCTTTACATAAAAATATGGGTAAGAAGCAATTTTATCCATCTCAAAAATGCATGCCTTAAGCAAAAAGTGCTTGAGGCATGCATTTTTGAGAAATTAAATCTATTTTTCAGTGCATGACATTGTCCTTTTTGATTGCAAATTGTTTAATACATGGAGCTAAAGGAAGTATATGTTTAATGTTGCTCCTCTTTATCATGTCCAAGAAACTTTGAAAAAAAAATCAACTTTACTCATAATTAGATCGAATAAGTGCTTGCCTTGTAGTTGCTATTTGCAATTATGGCTGCCAATAGGCGGGTACAGGGTAGATAAGGCCTAATCCAATATCCTTATTTGCTCAAGAGACTGGGTATAAGGACAGATAATTACTCAACTAAAATTTGGTTTATTCATCATCCATTTCATTATCATTTCTAGAGCGGGTTACGGGTGCACATCGGATAAATAGGATAAGATACACGTCAATATATTCAATATCTACATAAAGATGTTATCAATTAAAGAATATCAACATGTATAAGTAAATTTATTGATTAAAGATAAATAACATCAACATAAAGTAAAATATCATCAAACAAGATAATCATTAATTTCTGGATAAGATGTCATTAATTAAAACCATCAATCTATGCAAGATATCATCTATTTAAAAAATCATCATCATGTGCAATATGAATTGTGGATGTCCAAATACATTGATATTAATTACACATTTAAAATGTAATTAATAAAAAAAATATCAACTAAATTAACTTATTAAGCCATAAAAGTAATAGTTTTCGACCAATATTAGTTACATGTATATAATCAAAACAAAGTTGATTTAATTTATTATCAAGATCTTGATTTGTATAATTAATACACAGACATATGTATTCTTATACCAAACGGATAACGAATAGAATGGGTCCCTATTTTATTACCATATCTATTATGTCAACGGCCAACAATTAATAGGTTAACAGATAAAATTACAATTTTGGGTAAGAAATTGCTACTGTACTCGTTTCAAATATACCGAACCAAACAGATAACAGGTAATTTCTTACCCATTGACGACACTATTCACAGCTGACATCTTTTACTGTGAAATTCGAAGACTCCCTCTATATTAAGTTCTATGTTAAATTTCTCACCATATTCCTTATCAAAATGCTGTAAATCCAAAATGTTAAGCATCATTTTGCTAAAAAACCTGCAGAGTTATAAAAAACCTGTATTTTTTTAACTTAAGTTCTCATACTCACAATGGAACTAAAATCAGACAGGACATGCTTGACATGAATGAAGCACTAAGAATAAAATAGTGCTCTTTGCAAAGTTCTTGGTTCTAATGTCTGAAAGACAATTGCATCAGTCTTCTTTAGACAAGAAAGGATCAGTCAATGAAAAGACAAACTGAAGGGTGACTCGCCAATGGCATGGAAAGCCTACCACAACAGTCCTAAAGGCCAAGATCTTGATATTTAAACAAATTTCATGTACTTACCGGCAGAAATTCTTATAGATCTCAATAAATCATTTCCCTTTTAATTTCTGTAAAAGGGACATCGTCAATCAAAAGGCAAACTGAAGGGCGGCTTGCCAATAGCATAGAAGTTTCTACAACAACAGTACCAAAGGCCAAGCATCTTGCTATTTTAAGATATTTTATATACTCAACAGCAGCAAGTCTTATAGATCTCAACAAATCATTTCTGGAATGATGATATTTTCCTCTTAATATTTTTAAAGGGATCTTCAACGAATATCCTTATAAAACATCTAGGCAAAACAACTTTTGGGAAATTCCTTGTTTAGTTAAATTTTGTCTAAAATAAAATTAGACAATCAAGGTTAAGTTAAATTAACACACACACACACACACATATGATTCTGGAATTTGATATCTTTGTAAAAGTATTAATATACCATCTTGAACTAAAATAAATCTCGCAAGTTTTTCCTGTTGGAACATCATTTGTATTAAAATATTATCTTTGAACTAAAATAAATCTTGCAAGTTTTTTTCTATTGGAAGATCATTTGTAATGTAGTATCTTGAGATTCTCTTATCTTTATGAGTAACTCTTTTTAGAACTCTATGAATGGTAACTCTTTTTGAAATCCTGTTTTAAGGTTTCACAATCGAAGTGCCAGAAAATCAAGATTTCATTTTAATTTTACAACTTTCTTTTGTTGGTATTCGTTGGAACCAAGCACATGTATGATTGATCTTGTGATCTACCTCAAATTTATTTTGTATCTGTTGGTGTTTTAACATCTCATTTGTGTTTTACGTGGAGCATGAGTATTGTGCCCATTCATTATCCATGTTGCCTTTCCCGAAATTGATTGCTTAATCCATAAACAATTTCATTAGCTTAGATAATTTTAATAATGCAGCAAGGTTATGGAGGTTTTCATAAAGGCTGCAGAGTACATGGAAATTCCTGTTCGTAGGAGTGATGCTGAACCCCTTCAAAAATTATTTGTGGCAGTTCGTAGTGAGCTGAGCCTGGACCTCAAGAATATAAAATCAGAACAAGCAAAGTTTTGGAAACAACATCCATGCTTAGTTAAGGTAATTCTAAATGCAGTCAGAATCCTGTTGTTTATTGGTGCAACTATTTGGCCATGGTTATTATGATTTCTTTTCTAAGTACCATGTTTTTTTTTGGTGTGAAACTAGACAGAATTATTGATTCAGGCTCAGCTGACTCGTGAATCAGGCTCCTTGTCTTCTTCTTTGCATGGTGATTTCAAGCATGTTCTAGAGCTAGCACCACGCCTCCTGGAAGAGTTGCTGAAGGTTGACATGGCTTCCCCCCTTATACTGTTCTGTTTTTATGACTGTTACCTAAAGAGTTTTTCTTGATTTTAATGTTATACATAAATGTATAGTACTATATCAGTGGGTATTATGACCATGCCATTCATCTTTCACTGTTTATTTTCAAGACTGTTACTCCATAGAGTTCATTCATCATAGCAATATATAATGTTGTATCTGTATTATTGTCGGAGATATATTTATTTAAAAAACATTAGCCATCAGTTTTGTCCGCTTAAAACTATTGCATATGACTTGAAGTTTTTTTTGGGATACGAAAACCTTGAGAAGCAGTATAGACTCCAAAAGG
Source organism: Posidonia australis (assembly GCA_024699735.1). Classification (NCBI taxonomy): domain Eukaryota; kingdom Viridiplantae; phylum Streptophyta; class Magnoliopsida; order Alismatales; family Posidoniaceae; genus Posidonia; species Posidonia australis. Next base: position 2,075 of record JAMKQA010037006.1, on the reverse strand, counting down.
TTTCATGGATTGTTATCTATGAAATATATATTTTTTGTTTTATATATTTTACCAAGCCCTGTGACATTTTTGTTCATATGCATTGATATATGATTTATAGATATAAATAAAAATATCTATTATATCTTCACTAAAATATATGAGAAATATTTTTCCATTTTCTCTTGTTACCTATTCCAAAAAATTATATTTTTGTTGGCTATATATTTTGATTTTTGATGTCCTTTCTTTTGAATTTTGAAATACTTAAATCCTCCATTCTTCTCTACTTGAGAAATTATGACTCCCGTTTCCCTCTATAATTAAGTTTGGTTGACATCAACGTACAGATGTTGATGTCCACCTGAGGTTCTTTCTTGTTCAAATGTTACAGTGTAATTTCCAATTGACTTCATTTGGTGCAGATAGCTGTGTTACCACGCAGTCCTCAGGGTCATGGATGGTTGCGACCAGCAATTGGAGTAGTTGAGCTTTCGCAAAGCATTATTCAGGTATAGCATGATCATTTTTAGAGCCCAATTTCTCCAAGTGCAATGCTTTCCTGTAGTAGATGTAGTTACCAACTTCACTCAGTTTGTAAACTAAAAATTTGTTAATCTTCACCATGGTTGAGATTTTATTCGTATGATATTGAAATTCCTGTTATTTGAGATTATTCTACAAGACAGGAATGTTACCTCACATATCTGACTAGGATATGGAATTACTCTAATATAACCATCTCAGAAATGTTTCTGTAAACAAGTGGAGAGTGATGCCTTTGCTTAATATTGACCAATTGTGTTGCATACATGTATAACAATTACAAGTTCATATTGGATGTCGTAGATGGGATCTTACTTTTCAAATCTAAATCGCCTAATGCTAGGTCATGAATAGATTAACTTTCCCTAGTATAGAATAACCAAGGGGAGAGACTGGAGAGCAAAGCTTGGAGGGCAGATGAGCGAGAAAAGAGTAGAACAATTGAAACTAGAAGGCAATCAAGTTGGTTTATTAGTTTAGAAAATGACATTATTAAACTAAATCAAGATTTATTAGTTTAGAAAATGACATTGTTAGGATGCACATGCATAGACTAGATGTACGTTCTTAACCATTGGATTTAAATTAAATTATTGTAGTTCTTCAGAGTTTGTTTTAGTTATTCTAATGCTATTGTTACTTCCAAAACTAGGCCTGGACGACTATGTTACAGGTAGCAAGGTCTTTTTTCCCGTATAATGTTGGTCCTTTCTCCTGTATAATGTTATAAGCATGATATTTATGTTCTAATTGCATGTCAATTGTGCAGGCCATTCCCCTAAGCTCGAGAAAAGCAGGTGGAGGGTCCCCTGATGGCATTGCACCATTTTTGCAGCTTCCACATTTTAATGACACTGTAGTTAAAAAAATTGCCAGAAAGGTAAGAAGATTACAAAGTGCTAATAATGTTTTCTGCCTACAGCTTTTGATGAAGTAGTAAGAGTTAAATTGACTAAATTCAGTAAAAGTTGTGAACATCATGGTTTAGAATTAGAACAGTTCACAGAGAAAAACATATGCTGTACTTTTTTTAAAATAATTGTGCAGTGTTATTATTGACTTATGCCCAGAAGACCATATATCAGAAAGAATTTAAGCTGAAAATAAAGTATGGTAGGTCTATTGGTGCAGAATATATTTGTCTATGTTTATGTTAGTGACCTTTATAAAGGTCTTTATATGCACTATTAGAAAAACAGAAAATCGCAAGGACAGATGTCCTCGTGAAGTCCTCGCTATCAGTGTTCGTAACATCGATATGTGTCGGCGAAATTTCGCCGACACATGTCGGAATCTGAAAATGAAGAAACGACATTCAGGGGAAAATCTGTGTTTACTGTATGTCCGTGAAATGTCGGTGGCATGTCGTGCATGTCGGTAGTGTCGAGAGAAAGACGGAAATATCAATACTGTGAAAACACGGGTCGACCGACACTTACCTTCAAATATCGACGAAACGGCAGCCTGTGCCTCCAGCCTCCTCCGCCTGTTCCCGCCTCCGCCAGCCTCTGCAGTAGCTCTCCGCCTGTTCCCGTCCCTCCGCAGCTTGT